>CBVK0100175681.1:0-11469 GCA_900067695.1 Picea abies
GATCTAGGGAGATCGGTTTGTGTCCGCACTTACGGATTTATCCATAAACACTAGCTAAAGATACAACTAGAAATACCACCCCAACTACATCAACAATACCATACAAGAGTAACACACCTCTATTAAGGGTAACACACAAGAGAGAGTTACCACAAAGATTGAACAATAAGAACCTTCTGCTACTGCAGTTGCTGCGTCACCTTCCTCAGACTTGCGCCTTCATTTTCTGTGGATGAGAGAGTGTGAGTGAGTGTATTAAATGAGCCAAGATGCCTTGTATTTATATTCTTCTTTTCCTCCTTACTAGGCCGACATCTCCTCTGAAATGGTGTCACTTCATTATTCTTTATTCTTCTAGGATGACTTCTCTTCTAGGGTATTTCCATATTTTTTCAATGGTTTTCTTGATTTCGAAATATTCTTCTCGTCTAAGAAAGGCCATCTAGGAGGGAAAGTACCTCTCACAGCTACCAAACATCAACAATTCCTCTTAGCTAGGTAGGTATCTTTCACGATGTCTTCTTCTGGTAGTACACTGACCAATAAACTAGTAGCATACAACTACTACCATGCCATCGGTAGCTCGAATCATCTGTATCGTTCTCCAAGACTATGCTGCAATCATCTAGTAGCACACAACTACCCATACTATCTAGTAGTACACAACTACTTCCATAGTCTTCCTGATTGTGCTGTGATGTTACTTCTTCTTTCCTTGTAGTCTTATTCACATCCATCCACCTCGCATGGTATGGGAAAGACTTCCTCCATAGCCCCATTCACACCTAGCCACCTCACATGGCTTAAGCAAGGCTATCCCATGGTCCAAGTTTTATTCATACCTAGCCACCTCACATGGAGTAGTCAAGACTTGACACAAATCTTATTCACACCTAGCCACCTTGCATGGCATAGGAAAGACTTGTACAAGGATGTGATGTTTCTCTTCTCCCGGTAGTCTTATTCGCACCTACCCACCTCACATGGTGTAGGAAAGACTAAGACCATAGCCCTGATCAAAATTATCCACTTCACATTGATTAGGTAAGGTTACGCCATGGTCCTAATCACACCTAGCCACCTCACATGGCATAGGAAATACATGCTACAATTCCCAATCACACCTATCCATTTCACATGACATAGGAAATACTTGTACTAGGATAATCTTTACACCCTTAGTTGCTTCACATGATTGATTTGGGAAACCCTTGGCCAAAGGGAGAGCCCGATGTAGGAGAAACATCAAGCCTCCCTCTCAATAAGGTTGGACATTCTGCATCATGCCAAGCTTGTCTTTGAAGTACTCATACTTCACTATAGACAGAGGCTTGGTGAGAATGTCCGTTGTCTGCTCATCAGTGGATATGTAACGGAGCTCCACAACTCCTCTCTGCACCATGTCTCATATGTAGTGGTATTTGATCTCTTATGATTTGAATTTTCATGAAACACATGATTCTATGACATCCTCACACAACTTTGATTGTCACAATGTATCAAAGATGGCTCCAACTCTAGATCAAATAACCCTGCAAGAAACTTCTTGAGCCACACTACTTCATGACTTGCAACACTGGCTACAATATACTCTGCCTCTTCTGTACTAAGTGCCATTGACATCTGCTTCCTTCTCAACCATGAGATCATGCTTGATCCCAAACTAAAGAAACACCTTAAGGTGCTTTTCCGATCCACTGCACTCCCTACCTAGTCAGAGTCTGTATAAACCTGGAGCTTCATTTCTCCATCCGAGACATATCTCAACCCATATCCAATTGTACCACGTAGGTACTGTTAGCACATATCTTTGTAAAGGGGGTGTTTTTCCTAAGGATTTGGCCCCTGGGCGGAGAAAATGCGAGAAAAGGGGTTTAAAAACCCACCACATGCATTTCATCCAATTTCTCCAGGTGTAGAGTTGACTCTCACCTGTCCCAATTCTGATGAAGTAGTTATGAAGGTGGGGGAGGTGGTTGAAACATCGTCTCCCCCCATGAATGGAAAGTCAGAAAATTCTGACTGTGAGGTAGTTTGTCAGCCCAGACAGTCTGAGCTTGTATGCGACATAGAAGCTGCATGGGCAGTCTGACAGGGAAATTCCAGACGTAAAGCTTTGCGTCTAACAGAAGGATGCATACACAGAGAATACTGCATGCACATCCTAACTGAGAAGACACAACGTATGGATGAGAAGCTCGAGCATGCCTCTGTTGTAGTGGAGAAATTTTTTGAGTATATATCTGTATTTTTGAGTCATTTTGAAGGGAGGTCCTTGGTTGAGCAGAACTCCCAATTTTGTAATGCTTGTGATGCCAGATCTGTTCTCTGGTTATGTAATTGATTTGAGACTTTCATGTTAATAGAATTCAGTTTCCCGTTTCTTTCCATTTTGTCTGTAAATGCTATCTAAAACACTCGGGTATGGAGGATCCAGCCGACGATAGTTATGTTGTGATGTAGGTTTGATCATGGAGTTTTCGTGATCAGTTTCATTCATTTCCATGTGTTGTCTTTTCCCTCTCACACTGGATGGCTCGGGCATGGAGGATCCAGTCGAGCTTTCATAGTTGCATGATGATGGAGGTTTGATCATTTCATTGTTGTGACTGTGTTGCTTGCAACACATTTCGGTGTCTGAAGCATGAACTCATGACTGCTCTTGAGTTTGAATTTTTCATATTTGAGCTGTTGGAAGGTTGGATGCCCATAGTGGTCTCGTTCACTTCTCTCACTAAGTCTACCCTCTACTCTCACTTTAACTCAATTTTCATGATTGAAGTTAATGTGGCCCTCACTTCCCTATACATTTCTTGTCCAACTCTATGTTGAAACATCATTCAGATTCTGATTTTTGTCCATTGACCTCCATCCATATAAAACCAACATCCACCTAACTCTGATGGGTATTGGGCTTGCCTTTCCTGCAATCTGAAGGTGACTTCTGGTGCTAACATTTCTAGCATCGTTGTCGGGGAACGAATTGAAGACATTTCCATGGGTGGAATGACAACGATCTTATGATTCTAAAGGTGCATCAGATATCAAAACCATTGAAGATTGCATTTTCAGCTGGCGACTCCACTGTGGTGAATCCACTATCTCAACTCCATGGTTTTAGTGTGGTTGCCTCTAGCTACAGCTATAGCCCCTGGGAGAACACAACAATCAGATATGGTCTTTGATGGTGAACAAATACCAGACACACTCATTGTGCATATCTTTCACCTGGTGACTCCATGGTTAAAGAATCGATTGGCGACTCCACTAGTATGAAATGGAAAAAATCCTAGCTCGCAGGTTTGCTCCTTTTAATTTTTTTGTTGTTCCTGGTTTTCCTAATGTTGTCCCTACTGTGGATGAATGGGGTTATTATTTTCCCATATTTAGAGAGCGCAAAGAGGACAATCCTACTCAGCATCTTCGTAAGTTTCATGAACTCATGCATCAATGGGAGATACATCATGAGGATGTATTATTAAAAATGTTCATGATATCATTAGCAGGAGATGCTCATGAGTGGTATCATTCCTTACCCCCTGCGAACATTTCCTCCCTGAGGGAATTTCATGCAATTTTCAATAGGCACTGTCAAAGATTTTATTCCTCTGATTTTATTTGTCATATTTTTTGTGAGGAATATGAAGACCATGATCAAGATATGGATGTGTCTAATGAATATCATGAGGATGAGGACCATGAGGAGGATGAATATGCTTTGGGTAGGCTAATGGAGCTGGTAAAATCACTCTCTGTCAAGATAGAAAGGTTCAAATTTGAGGAAAGTGCAGAGTATTTTCCAGTCCTTGAAGCAGATGTTATTGGCAACCCTACTGATGATGGTAGTTTTGAAGATCTCATAGTTGTATAGGCATTAGTTTTTTCCCCTGATGAGCCTGTTGTCTCATATTTAAAGGAAGAAGTCATTGTGGAAGAGGATTGTTCTCTTTTTCTTCACAAGATCTCCCATGATATGTTTACATTTAGGATTGAAATGAAGGATTGGGAGATCGTTCCATTTTTGCAAGATGGAGGAGTTTTGTGCTCACCCATCTTTGATGATTATTCAAATGAAGAGAAGCAGAGCCCTACATCACATTTTGATAGCATGGGGAGAAACCAACTTGTATATGATAGCTATGAATCAAGTTCTGAGCTGGATATGTAGTATTTCCACGAAAATATAGCAGAGCCCTGTCCTCTATTCATTAATGAAAATTATCATGAGGAAATCAGCCATCCTGGGCCTGCAGAAGACCAAGAGAAAAAATTTCCCATGGGTCTTGTTTATGATGATTATGACTCTGATCCTTGGGAGAGCCATGAAGAAGAAAGGAGTAGCAGAAGGGGCATTTTGGTTCATGTACTGAGCCTGTAAGTGAGCATCCATCGCTTGAGAGCAGTCAACTTGCATTAGCCTTTCACCCACCTACACTTGCCAGAGACATTCAACCATGCGTGAGCAGCTGTGGAGTAGAGCAGGCTTTCTGCTACAAATTTTCTGGAGTTTGCCAGTCATTCTATGAACCTGTGGGGGAGTACATGTAGTTGCATTTCCTCCATGTTTTGAAGCCTCCAGGTCTGATCCCACCATTTCCATATGGAGGAAAGATGAAGGATGCAATCGTTATGTTGTCCTGATTGCATCATTTGTTATTTATCACTGATAGAGTAGATGAGCTTACAGTTAGGAAGTTACTTGAATGGCCATGGTGGAAGTTTGCTTTCACCTAACACTATGTAAAAAATCAATTAGTATAGGAATGTACATAAATATGATCCTTCAGAGCCCATGTATTTTATTTCATTTAGAATAGTGTGTTTTTCGGCCTATAGCCCTCAATAAAACGTTTTTGAGCTCGAATCCATAGCCCAATGCAGAAGGAGACTAGAACTATTGAAGATCCTAGAGCCTCGCAGGGAGGACTCTATCCCCCATGGAGCCTAATGTTAGCACATATCTTTGTAAAGGGGGTGTTTCTTCTAAGTATTTGGCCCCTGGGCGGAGAAAATGTGAGAAAAGGGGTTTAAAAACCCACAATATGCATTTTATCCATTTTCTTCAGGTGCAGAGTTGACTCTCGCCCGTCCCGATCCCAATGAAGAAGTTATGAAGGTGGGGGAGGTGGTTAAAACATCGTCTCCCCCCATGAATGGAAAGTCAGAAAAGTTTGACCGTGAGGCAGTTTGTCAGCCCAGACAATCCGATCTTGTGTGAGGCATTAAAGTTGCATGAACAGTCTGACAAGGAAAGTCCAGACGTAAAACTTTGTGTCTAACAGAAGGATGTGCGTGCAGAGAAGACTGCATGCACAACCTGACCGAGAAGACACATCGTATGGATGAGAAGCTCGAGCACGCCTCTGTTGTAGTGGCGAAATATTTTGAGTATATATATGTAGTTTTGAGTCATTTTGAAAGGAGGTCCTTGGTTGAGTAGAGCTCCCAATTTTGTAATGCTTGTGATGCCAGAGCTGTTCTCTGGTTATGTAATCGATTTTAGAGTTTCATGTTAATAGAAGTCAGTTTCCTGTTTCTTTCCATTTTGTCTGTAAATGTTGTCTGAAACACTCGGGTATGGAGGACCCAGTTTAGGATCGTTATGCTGTTATGATGTAGGTTTGATCATGGTGGTGTCGTGATCAGTTTCATTCATTTCTATATGTTTTTTTTTTCTCTCTCACACTGGATGACTCGGATATGGAGGATCCAGTCGATCTGTCGCAATTGCAAGATGATGGAGGTTTGATCATTCCGTTGATGTGACAATGTTGCTTGCAACACATTTCAATGTCTGAAGCACGAACTCATGACTTCTCTTGAGTTTGAGATTTTCATCTTCGAGTAGCTAGAAGGTCGGATGCTTATAGTGGTCTCGTTCACTTCTCTCACTAAGTCTTCCCTCTTCTCTCACTTTAACTCAATTTTCCTGACTGAAGTTAATGTGGCCCTCACTTCCCTGTACATTTCTTGTCCAGTTCTGTGTTGAAACATCATTCAGATTCTGAGTTTTTTCCATTGACCTCCATCCATATAAAACCAACATCCACCTAACTCTGATGGGTACTGGGCTTGCCTTTCCTGCAATTTGAAGGTAACTTTTAGTGATAACAGGTACCTCAACACATGTTTTACTGCTATCTAATGTACATGTCTAGGTTCAACCATGTACTAATTTAGAGCATTCATTGCAAAACATATGTTCGACTTGGTGATAACCAAGTACATCAAGGATCTGATCCACTGTTTGTACATCATGGGGTCCACCAAATCTGAAGATGAATCACTCAATAGATTTAGATTCATCATCATAGGAGTGGCCATGGACTTGTAGTCCATCATCCAAAATCTCTGCAGGATCTCAAAAATATATTTTCCTTGGCTAAGGAAAATCTCATTTGGCCTCTACCACACCTCCAATCCCAAGAAATAGTGCATCAGACCTAGATCCTTCATTTCAAACTCTGAGGTGTGCTCCCTTTTTCACCCAACTATGAGCTTCTCATCTCTTGTTAGAAACATGTCAACCACATACAGTACCAAGATCAACAGGAAACCATTCTCAACCTTGCAATAAAGGTTGGGATCTGCATCGCTCTTGGTAAACCCCAAGCTCATCACATAGCTATCTATTCTGTCATACCATTCCATGGGTGCGTTCTTGAGCCCATACACATACTTTTTCAATTTGCACACATGGGACTTCTTCCCATGGATTACAAATCCTTCTGGATGATCTATGTACACTTTTTCTTCAATTAAACCATTCAAGAAGGTTGTCTTGACATCCGTCTAGTGTAATTTCCATCCCATCATGGAAGCAATTGCAATAATCGATCTGATGGAAGTGTTCTTTGCTACTAGAGAAAAAGTATCGTCATAATATTCTCCCTCTTTCTGGGAGAATCCTCTAGCCACAAATATCACTTTGTACTTCTCTATGCTGTCGTCTGTAGCATGCTTGATCTTGTCGATCCACTTCGAAGTTATCATCGACTTCCCTTATGGTCTCAAGACCACCTCCCACACATCATTCTTCATGATGGACTGATAGTCCTCCATCATGGAAGCCTTCCATTCTTGATGCTTTCTAGCCTCTTCAAAAGTGGAAGGTTCTCCATCAATGATTTTTCTCATCAACGCCACATAGCTAGAAAACTTGCGTGGTCTCTTGCTCTCTCTGAAAGATCCTTTAGGAGCTACATGTCTTTCATCTTCCTCCAAAGTGTCTCGTAGCCAAGATGGAATCTTTCTAGTAACAACAGTTTCTATGGGTAGATCTACCGATCTTTCTGACTCTTCCACTTCATTTTGAACCTCTAGAATAGGTTCCCTTTAGTTAGATTCAACCATGACAACATCCCTTGGAGCCCCCTACTCCTCTTTTTCCTCATCTAAGTGAGACTCCCTATATCTTATGAAGGCTTCATCTTCATCAAATGTCACATCCCGAATGATGTCAATCTGTCTATGATCGGGAACATATATTCTATAAGCCTTCAAAGTCTCACTGTATCCAATGAATATTCCCTTCCTCCCTGAAGGGTCCAACTTCATTCTCTTCTCCTTGGGAACATACATATATACTAGACAAACAAATATCCTTAAGTGACCGACTTCTAGTTTCTTTTCAGTGAATACCTCTTTAGGTGTCTTGTTCTCCAATATCTTGTGAGGACTTCTATTCTGAACATAAATGGTTTTATTGGATGATTCTTCCCATAAGTTCATGGGTAGGTTTTGGTCATGGATCATCACTTTGGAAGCTTCCAAAATACATTTTTTATTCCTTTCTGTAACCCCATTCTACTAGGGATTGTAGGGAGTTGTAAGCTCCCTCTTAATCCTTGCTTCTTTGCAGAAGTCCTTGAACTCATTTGAGGTGTACTCACCTCCATTATCATATCTCAAGATTTTAATCTTTCTTCTAGATAAATTCTCAACCAAAGCCTTGAATTCTTGAAACTTACTAAAGACTTCATCCTTCGCTTTCAAAAAGTAGATCCATGTGTGAGATCGGAAGAGAGGCACTGATTTCTATGCTCTTGTGGATGAATGAGATCAAAACAAACTTTTAAACTCTCTTCCTTGAAGCTCTTACTAACTAACACTAACACTAATCTAGCTTAGAAACACTAAGAGCCACACTGCTGCTGCCATAATCACTACTACAGCTATCATTTGCAGCGTATATCAGCCTATTAAATATCTAAAACTAACCCAGAAAATTGTACAAGGCAAACTACAATCAAATTTGAATTTAGTGTGCATTAAAGTGACTTTTTAAGTACTTTTTCTGAAGGTTTTGTTGCTACTGTTGCTACTGTTAATTTGCTGCAGTTCATTTGGCTGAAACAGCCCTCTACTGATTGACGTATACCTAGATCTTGCATGAGACAAAGTCTTATCATTTTGAGGCCTGAAATACCCTGCTATATTGTCTACTTAGGTGCATTTTCTGGAAGTTATAACAGCTGTCATCATTAATTATTGCTGCCACTTATTTGTCTGGAAGTTATAACAGCTGTCATCATTAATTATTGCTGCCACTTATTTGTCATTTACTTCATACATTGATTGGCAGCAGTCTTTTTATAAACACGAAGTCTTGTTGAAGCATTCATTATCATTTGTTGTTGTGCTAACATTTATTCTTGTATTGGTAAGGGGCAGGTACACTTTATCCTTTTGCTTCATCCTTCAATACTTAAACTTGACTTGAGTGACCTAGAGAGAGGGGTGGTTTACTTCTCATTTCTTTCCCTTCATCAACCCACTAGGTCTAGGGACGTCTCCCTTGGAGTAGAGTCATCTTCCTCCTAAATAGAAAAGGGTATCATGTTGGGGTGACAGTGACAGGATTACCCTTGTGTTACACCAATCTCGACCTACTTGCCTTTAGGCTTTGGGAAAGTACCAATTGTGCAATAACAGGCTTAATCTTCATCAAATGTCACATCCCGACTGATCTCAATCTATCTCTGGCCGAGAATATATATTGTATAAGCCTTTGAAGTCTCACTATATCCAACAAATATGCTCTTCCTTCCCGAAGGGTCCATCTCCGTTCTCTTATCCTTGGGAACATGCATATACACAGGACAACCAAATATCCTCAAGTGACTGACTTCTGGTTTCTTTCCAGTGAACACTTCTTCAGGTGTCTTGTTCCACAATATCTTGTGAGGAATTCTATTCTGAACATACACGGTTGTACTAGATGCTTCTGCCCATAAGTGCATGGGTAAGTTCTGGTCATGGATCATCGCTTTGGCAGCTTCCATAATAGATCTATTCTTCCTTTCTGCAACTCCATTTTTTTGGGGGTTGTAGGGAGTTGTCAGCTCCCTCTTAATCCATGCTTCTCTACAAAAGTCCTTGAACTCATTTGAGGTGTACTCACCTCCATTATCAGATGTCAAGATTTTAATCTTTCTTCCAGATAAATTCTCAACCAAAGCCTTGAATTCTTGAAACTTACTGAAGACTTCATCCTTCGCTTTCAAGAAGTAGATACATGTCTTTTGTGAGTAGTCATCTATGAAAATGACATAGTATACAAAATTTCCTAGGGAGGGCATCGTCATCTATCCAGATACATCTGAATGTATGATGCCCAAGATCCCTTGGGATCTGTTGTCACTGTTTGCAAAACTTTTCTTGGCATTCTTGCCAAGTGCACATCCTTGGAAAACCCCATCATGTTCTACCTGCATGTCTGGTAGACCTGTAACCATCTTGCTCAATACTGGTAGTGCTCTCTGGTGCCATAGCTCACTACGGCTAACATCATTGTGTCCAAGGGCTTGTTCTTGGTGTCCCTTCAATTTATATAGTCCTCCCTCTCGAACACCAATCACGGTAGCGGAACCTATGCTTCAATTCTTGGACCACAGTAGAACCTGGCCATCCACAAATGCTACCCTAAAACCTTTATCTTCTAAAGCAAAAATGGAAAGAAGATTCTTCTTCAAGCCTTGTACAAATAACACATCTTTAATTGAAATAGGCTTACCTGAGTCAAGTTGAAGTGAGGCTTCTCCTACTCCTTTGACTGCATGTCTGGAATCATCCCCAAGCTCCACTTGAAGGGATGAGCTCTTTTCTATCAAGTTTGTAAGGGAACTTCTGAATCCGGTCATGTGCTTTGAAGCATCGCTATCCACAAGCCAAGTATCACTCCCCTGAGTGATAGTACATGTGAGTGCTCAAACAAATACATATTCTTCATCTTTTGACTCTTTTGTCTCTGTATCTACTGCATGTGCATGATGCTTTCCTTTATCCTTCCTAGGAGGACATTGAAAGGCATAATGTCCCAACTTCTAGAAACTGTAGCATCTGACCTTTGGCGCATCCTTCTTGTAAAGTGGTATTTATCTCTCTTCGGACTGTCTTCTCTTCTATCCTTCCTTTTCTTCACATGAGAAGAAACAACTTGATTTTCATCATCATTGATCTTTTGTGTTTTTGATATAAACCTAGACTCTTCTTGGGTACAGTCTGTCCACAGCTTGTCAAATTTGGGAAAATTACTCCTTGCGCAAATCCCTTGAATAAATGGGTCCCAAGAGGAGGGAAATCCATTGAGTGTAGTGGTCACAAGCTCTGCATCGTTTATTGAGTCTCCAATAGATGCTAACTAGTCCTTAATCTGTGAGATTCTCATGAAATAGTTGGAGATTGTTTCTGACTTGTTCATTGTCACATTTTTGAGTTGATGTCTTAGAGTAAGCTTCTGGTTGGTGTTATTTCTTTCATAAAGTCTGTTTATGGAATCAAAAATTTCTTTCAATGTCTTCAGTTTTGATACATTTAGTATCAGATTATCCTTAATCTATTCTATCAAGATCCTTTTGGCCTTGACTTCATTCTTTCTTAACTTTTCTTTGTCTTCATCTTCTTCTGGGTCTGGAAGTACCTGCTTGACATGATCCAATAGTTCATTCTCTTCTAGAATGAGGAGTACCCTATGCTTCTAGGATCTGAAGTTATCTAATCCATCCAGTCTGTCTTCAACTCTCATACTGGTACTCATTTTCGTCGGTAGAAACTCTAGATCTGAGAAATTTCAAATTTTTGGACTTCACCAAATTGCAAACTAAAGGTTGCAGGGGTGTGCTAGGGTAGGGAAAACTTCCCAGTGACGAAATTAACCCCAAAAATACTAGGATAGTGCTCCATGATCTTGAAAACGAGAGTGTGTTGTAGCGACAAGGTCACTGTAGCTATAACGACAAGTTACTGTGGTAAATATGATCTTCCTTCCAATGGTTAGACTGTTCTGAAGGTAACCAACTCTAATACCATGTTACATTTTATTCACTTTTGCAGAGCAATTAGGTTTACCAATATATTTAGATCTTTCACATTAACATTTATATCATGTGCTGAAAATAAGAGCAACATTAACAAGCATAAGAAGACACAAGAATTTATCCTGGGAAAACCCCAAATGGGGGAAAAACC
>CBVK0100175724.1:0-29551 GCA_900067695.1 Picea abies
TTTTCTTTAATTATCTTCAGGGCCTACATGTACTTCCTTCTTCAATTCAATTTGTCATCTTCAAAAATTCATTTCTCCTCAACCATGAGAATCCATGTGACATGCCACATACCACAAGAAACAACATGATGTATACTATCCATCCATGGGTGTTGTATCTACATGTGCATTTTCCTTCATGTCCAAATACCTTCATCAATCTTGCGGTCCAAAACCCATGACTAGGGTTGACATCAATGGAAAAAACCAATCTTCCAACATTAAGAAGAGTGTAAGAAAAAGGAAAAAAAATAACTACATCACAGAATTACTGTAATTAATTCTAAATTAGTTAACAAGAAATACAAACAATTTAAATCGCTTGAGCCAAGAGCATCATAAGATGAATTTTGAGCCTTTAACTATCCGATTCAAATAGAAGACAGTGAAAATGGAATAAAAGGACACATGAAATACACACAATGAAAGGAGACAAAAATAATATCACCACCATTAGAATCTTTTCATAGAGACTTCCAAAAGCTTCTACATATGTATTCAATTATGCTCCAAAAAATTACAAAGTCCTCTTACTGTGAGGGAAGGACCCTCTCTGATAAGTCCAACCTTTTATTTTATCCTTTTGACAGTATATATAGATACATTACATAGGGAATTCAAAATGGTTCATCTTCCCCCAGGTTCCAAAAATAGCTATTAGTCAGAAAGGGAGTAATGTATTACCATATTCCTACTTTCTAGGGGACGTTATAAACCAAAAATGACATATTTGAGATTTTTATCATGAAAGCCACTTGTATGCATCATTACAAAATTCTTTGAAACATACTTAATTTAGCTTGAAATCTATTTCAGATTAGCAATTTCTTCCTTTAAAGTGTCAAGCCAAGCAGGCTGGTTCTCTCCAATGCTTTCAACCACTTCAAATTTAACCTCTATCTTTTGTTTCTTTCTCCTTTTACCCTTTCCATTTTGCATGTAGGACCCGTATGCATATCCATTAATGATTAAATCCTTCATGATAGTATTTAGTCTGAACTCTTCACCTGCTCCTGGTTCATTTGTAGGCTTCGTGTGAAATTTTGTTGCCAGTATTCGAGCGACAAGATTTTCTTTCTTCTTCATTGATAAGTTTTCCAGATTATTTGTATATCCTATTTTGCTAAAGGCTACTGGATATGTCTTCTCCATTTCCCTTGTTTTGTCTGGAAGCATGAGATTATCTCTCTTAACTGTGTAGGAATTAGATGAATGATTTGTTTTGTGGTTACCCCATTTTGAAATAAAATTTCAATCACTCGAAACAAAGTACCGTCACCCATGCTTTGAGTGATAATCATCACTGAGTTCCAATCATGTGCTACTAATGAACATCCTTGTAGGGATAATAAATTACCATGTTTGGCTGTTGATTTCAAATGATGTACTTTCGAATCATTTTTGTGGCGGCGCTCACCCAACATCACACAGATGAAAAATACCCAAACAAGTGTCCCGAGGTGATTTGTCGGGCTGTCAACATTCCATTTCCACATGTGGTCCTTGGATTTAACATATCTAATAATATTTTGACATGTGACATCGAGGTGGGATTGAGTGGTTTCAAGCTTACCATCTTTTCCCCCTAATATGTATCTGGTGGTGCCATGTTCCCTTGAAATGAAACCGTGTTATTCTTATCGACCCGCCTTCAAGAGATTAACCTATGTGCTATTTCTCCACCCGATATTCTCCATGACCATTGATCGACAACATACACGATCCACAACCCATTGGGTTCCATCGACTTCATACTTCTACCAGATTTATCCCTTATCTGCTAGATGTGGCCCCGCCTGCTAATATTACGCTCCTCTATACTGATTTAGCCTCCTGTTGAGTCCCGAAACTTAGAGTCCAATTTTTTTTTATAGTGATAACAAATCTGGTTATATCTAGAAAAACCATTCATAAAAGAGAAAATGATGCTTTTGGCGCAATTATCAATAATTTGGTCGATAAAGGGTGTAGGGTAATTGTCCTTCGGACAAGACTTATTAATATCCCTATCATTGACACAAAAACAAATTGTTCCTTATTTCTTGGAAACCATAATGATGTTGGAAACCCATTTGGTCAGAGGGATGGGATAAATAAAACAATATTTTAATAATTTTTCGACTTCTGCCTTGATTGCTGCGTTTTTTTTGGGATTAACAGGAAAAGTTTCTATCTCATAGGTTTGAATCCTGGGTAATTTTTGATTTCATGCACAATGATCGAAGGATCAATCCATGGAATTTATTTGTAGCTTCAAGAGACTATGTGGCAAAATTATTTAAACAAGGTGGTATAAGTTTCAACTTATTCAGTTGAACAATTGGCACCTAGTTGTATGTTTTCCACAATACTTTATTTTATGGATATGTCTATAGTAATCGTGTGAGAGATATTTCCCAAATTCCCCTTAGAGATGGTATCCTGAGTGAGTATTGGATATTGGGGAGAGTTGATGATATCGATAGGAAAGATAGAGGAAATATCTTTATCAATCACATCCAAACTGGGAAGAAAGGATGAAGGATGGTGGTTGTCATCCCATGGTGCCTCCTCAATACTAAGCATTTCCATAATAGATTCATCTGGTGGAAAAATGTGTAGGATGTAATCAAAAGTGGAGGATAGGGAATCTAACCAAGATGGTAGTGAATATGAGGTAGATGCCAACAAATGTTGGTTTTCTAGTGAAGGAGAGGTAGAATGAATGGTGTTGTATTTAGCCTCTCCAGGACTAAGTGGCATAGTGTCACCTAGTTTATCGAAATCTAAGGGACTAAGTAGAATCTATGGATTATATGACTTGAAGGATTGATGTGCCATAGTCAAAATCATATTAACCATTTCTATGTGTTGTGTGGTTGGAGGAAGAGGTGTAGGGAAGGTAACCATGAGTGAAGAATATTTTAGGAGACCTACACCAACACTTTCATAAGTAATTTTTGAGTCTCATAGAAATGGAATATTGTTGTTTGTTTGAGTGTGAGCATCAGGGGTGCAGTAATCTAATTGATCGATGGTCACAATTTTACCTTGATGAGGGAATTGGACACATAGAAAAACCAATTAAGTGACAACAGTCATAGCGTAGAACCAACTTTTCCCTAAGAATAAGTTATAATTGAGGGGAGCATCGACTACTTCAACATCTATAGAAAAAAAATTTCCTCCCAGTTGAACGACTAAGGATTGTAATAATCCATGAGGTCGGAAAGCTCTTCCATCAAATTCTCTCAACATGGTGGGAGATTGATTGAGACTAGGTGATTCAAGGCCTTTCCAACAAGACAAGGACATGACACATGTGGAGGCCCCCTCATCCAAGATCGTGTAATGAATATGTTGATTATGAACAAATAAATTTATTTGGAAAGAAAGTTGGTGAGAGAGTTGTGATTTAAAATTATCCATATTGAACATGATATTATTGGATGACTCAAGATATATAGCTTTGATGGCTTCCAAGAGAGTTCTACATTGGCTAGGGAAGTGTTGTAGAACTTTGAAAGTTGACATAACACAAGGTGCTTGGGCCAAATATTCAACAATGTTGTAGTTTTGAGTAGCACGAGAATTAGGATTAAAGATCGACTTTCATATTGTGCTCTTGGGTGGGCATATGATAGAGTCAAAATTGGGTTTGTCAATTTGGAGTGGTCTAGACGGAGGAGTAACTAAAGTGGATGATAGATCTGGTGCAGTCCTAATAGTTACATTTTCCTTATTGGGTTTACTTGGTGATGTGTCATACGACATAGTGTGAGTGGTCAAATATACCCCATTGAACAAGTAAATGTGTGCACTTGATGAAGCTTTCTTGTTAGGAGGATGAATTGGGTTACTTCTTATTGGAGATGAAGGATTTTGTGAAACCAGTGACTGTTGTTGTGGAAAAGGATGTGTCAATACGATGGGTTGAGAGTTTCCTTTAAAACATTTAACAACTTCATCCTGATGGGGACAGTCTCGTGCATAGTGATCTTAAAAAAAAATGATACATGGAAATTTTGGACTGTGCTACAGTTTATTTTCAGTAATAGGTAGTTGTGCTTGTGTTTTTGGATTTTTGGTTTGATTATTGTTTTTCTTAGGTTTATTTTTTGTTTTATTAACCCCCCCCCCTTTATTGTTGTGGAGAAGCAGATTAGACTACATTCACTTCAGATACTTGAGTTGGCGTGGATTTTGATGAGAGTTGATTTGGCCCAGTAGCTAGGGTAGCGATTGAATGATTGGTTTTGACAGTCGACTATGATCTAGACTGGATTTTGACAGAACCGATAACTCCATCTGAATGATCGATGGAGGATGGTTTTGATGGATCGGTTGATGTACAGGGAGAGTTTGGAACCAATTTATACAAAGTACCAGATTGGGAATAAACCAAATCTAGATACTGGGCACGGGTAATGGATTCCTCTTCTGTAATGATACAACCCATGGCTACATCTTGAGCAATAAGAGGTAATAGATATTTGGTGAACCATTCAGCCAACAATTGGTCTAGAATGGTTGCTTTGATCAAACGTCGTCATCATCTCCATTCATGAATATGATTGGAAATATGTATGGAGTTACTCTAAATAAGGGAGGTCAAAATATTTGTGTTGATTTCGTAGCAGATAGGTAATTGGAAGTGGGTGAGAAAATCTATGGAAAGTGAATTAAAATCTTGAAAAGTTCTGTGTTGTAACTCAATGTACCATTTAGCTGTTGAACCCGTAAGTGTACACTTGAAAAGACATAAATGGATAGAATCATCCGCCATTGAATTTTATGAACACCAAAAATGAAAGGTCATAACATGGTTATTAGGGTCTTCACCAGGTTTGCCATCAAATTTTGGAATATCAGAAGGTAATTTGGCAAATGCCTGGCCAAAAAGGGGTGTGTAATATGGGATCATTGATTAATCTTGACAGATCCGATAGATCTAAAGTGGCTAAGAACAATAACTATCGATTGGCTTGAGGATGATACTAGTGTGTCATAGGGACACTAGTAGGACTATAAACTGGTTTTGGTGGATAGTTGTATCCAACATGTCCTCTCATATGTTGCTGATTTTGACCAGCAAAAGTAGGATTCATTTGTTGAGGGATTTTCATAAAAATTGAAGGGAAACCCATTTGTACTTGGGGAGGATAACTAGTGTAACCTAGGGGAGGGTAGTTATCTTGACTGCTTTGAGGTGGATAACAAGTTTTCCATTGAGTAAGGTAAATAGGTTGACCTTGAGAAGGGTAAGTAATTTTCCCTTGGAGAGGAAAATATGGTTGGCCTTGAGGACCCCAAGTGGGATTCTGGACCCCTAGGAAGGGTTTTCTAGAATGTAATCTAGAAGGATTGGGATTTAATATTCCTCCTTGTGGTTTGGGGTTTGATGATCCTCCCTGATGTGGATGATGAAAAATTCCTCTCTAGGGTGGTCCCCAGGATTGTGGTGGTTTTCTGATAAACAAAGGTTGGAAATGTCCCTCTGTCATTGATTGGGTAGAAATTGGGATTTGACCGATAAAATGGAGTTTCCCCCCATTCATAATTTGTGTGAAAAATTATGGTTTCCCCCTGATAGGGATTTCTCAACTGAACAAGGGTTTCCCCCCAATAGGGATTTGTCTCATAGTTGGGTTTTGTTGTATGGAAGGGTTTTGCATCCTTTGATGTGAAGTTGTCCCAACGAGGTTTTTTGGAGTATATGAAGTTGTTTCTTGAAGAGGGATGTTAGTCATAACCATCAAGGTACTTTGAAAATGACTAAGTAACACGACTCTTGTTTCACTTTTAACTTGTCCTAAAGTGGTAGTGGTATTGATCATTTGTTCGATGAGATGGTCAATAGGTTGACCTGATGGTCTTGCATCTGCATCGATGGTGGTAGATGTATGTGGAAGGTCAAATAATGGTCATCCAAAATTAATTTTTTCATAAAGATCCCGACCCGATGGAGTTCTCCATATAGAATGAAAATGAGTTTGTTGTCAATCCACCAATTCAAAAGAACAGACAAGGGTAGTGTATTCTTCGTTGGAAGTTGGTTATCGTGGTTCCATGCCTAGTTGATCATAAGGCTGTGATGGTAGGCTAGGGTGATATTATACTACAATGTTACCCAAGGAATCCACTCGGATAAGGAGTGGATCATGAGGATTTTCCAAATCCAGGTTTGCAGGAAGGGTGGAACCTTCCTGAACCACAACTAAATCTCTCTCAGGATTTTCTATCAAAGGAGTTAGTGACACTCCCAACTTTGAATAGTTTTCAACCTCGTCATGGTAAGTGTCTTTAGGTGAGTTAGGAGGTATGGGTCCATAGCCTTATGGATGAAATAATTGCATCCAACGTGATATACGAATACCTTTATCAACCACAGTGCCAATTTTAAGGACAACTGAAGTAAACAAACAACATTCGCTAAGAAATATAGAAAACCAACAAGCAAAACAATGTATTGTCTCAATGAATGTACTAGTTGGTGATGAAATCCAACATCGTGTGATCAAATTGAGAAGGGAATAGTGTAAATGTGTTGAACCTGCAAAAAATAGATCTAGCTAAACAATGATACACACATTTGTAGAGAGAATTGGAGAAAGAAGAAGAAGGAGAGAAAGAATGAAAGAATTCTCATTAACCATTTTCCACACTCAAAGAGTGAATAATTTACAATAGATATAGGATACATGAGTAACTAATGAGACATAGTGGTGGTATAGAGTGATCTAGACACACACCAATAGTTACAAGAGTAAACTTCCAAATAGTCTAGTCTCTTGGGCAGTTACGTGAGTGAACTGCCACCTAGCTGAGTTAACTAGTTAAGCAATCTTCAATTAATTGACTGAAATAGAGTGTAGTGAGGAGTAGATCAAGGAATCAAGGGTAATGCACCAATATGGTGATGAAACTAAGGCAATTGCACATTATCATGGTGATGATCTCAATGTTGCATGGTGACAAAACCAATGCAACATCTAGACTCAATTCAACTAGTCAAACTGAAGTGTCAACTAAAGAGAATATTCTCCAAGTGGAATATTATCCCCTAAAATATAGGAGACTTGATAATGACTAATTATTACTAATAAACAAGGAAAAACCTTAGGAAAAATAAATCCTAGGTGTTTTTGAAGTAACTCGAACACCCCCCCTAAACATCACTATGGTGAAAATAAAGAATGGGTCCCGACAACGAGGCCATGTCAGGTACCCAAATACAAAATATACACTGAAATAAATGAGGAAAGAGGGAAAAACTCATGGGACCCCCCTCCCCCCCCTCAAATTACAATGCATAAAAAAATAAAAAAATAAAATTAGAATTAACAAAAAACAGTTGCTAAGCAACCTTGTCCTTCACTGCAAGAAGATCTCGCAATTGTGCAAGTTTGTACTCATTGGCAATTTTGTTCAAGACGTAGATGTCTGCATCGATCTGATGAAGTAGATGCACCATTGATATTTCCACACATATCCACTTTCTCTTCTTTTAATGAATAATATCCAAATAAATTTTGGATGAAACTTTGAAAACTGTGCGGTCGTTTCCGGAAAAATGCTGAAATTTTGTTGATTTTAAAACGATCATAGCATCACTTCTCGGACTCAGTTTATGACGATTTGTTTTTTGAAATTGGATATTTTCCCGAGAGGAATTCAAATATCCAATTTGTTTCTGCAAATTGTGCTCATAAATATCATAATGGAGTCTGATTTGCGCGGCTCTCTTTTTGTCTCCTGAGATTCATGAATGGTGCATGAAAAAGTGTTTGCATGTGACTCATGATATGCATGCCATATATCTTCCACATGAATTTCAGAAAACAAATATGAAATGGAGTAGAAATCATCTTCAATTAATGGAATACAAGTTTCTGCAAATACTTTTGTAGAAGACTCTTCATAATAAGAGGTTTGATCTTCCGATGGCATCTCTTTTGCCTCTATCTGTTCAACCTCCTGCATGAAACATTCACAATCTTATTTATTCCTGAATAGAGCCTCCAATCTGGTCCATAATTCATTTGGAGTGAATTCTTGTGAGTCCTCATATACTTGGTGGAGAATTTCTGGAGAAATAGACAAGAAGATAAATCCTATGGCCATATCTTGTCTATTGAGAAAGTCATTTTTCTCATCGGCGAAATCAGGTTCTACTTCCATTGCCATGGCTATTTGGTATAAGCCTCTAATTCTAAGAATAAGTAGAATATTTTTCTTCCATTCCAAATAGTTATGAGGCATGAGAAGTGTTATTGGTGAGTAAAACATAAATTCCATTTTTTCTGCGTTCTTCAATCTTCAATACCTGCAAAAAATAATTTGGTGTATCTTTTGCTTAGCATTCCACCGGCTCTGATACCATGTAAATGTGTTGAACCTGCACAGAATAGATGTAGCTAAACAATGATACACACATTTGTAGAGAGAATTGGAGAAAGAAGAAGAAGGAGAGAAAGAATGAAAGAATTCTCATTAACCATTTTCCACACTCAAAGAGTGAATAATTGACAATAGATATAGGATACACGAGTAACTAATGAGCCATAGTTGTGGTATAAATTGATCTAGACACACACCAAAAATTACGAGAGTAAACTGCCACCTAGTATAGTCTCTCAGGTAGTTACATGAGTGAACTTCCACCTAGCTGAGTTAACTAGTCAATCAATCTTCAGTTAACTGGCTGAAACAAAGTGTAGTGAGGAGTAGATCAAGGAATCAAGGGTAATGTGACAATATGGTGATGAAACCAAGGAAAGTGTACATTAGCATGGTGATGATCCCAATGTTGCATGTTGACAAAACCAATGCAACATCTAGACTCAACTCAACTAATCAAATTGAAGTGTCAACTAAAGAGAATATTATACAGGTGGAATATTCTCCCCTAAAATATAGGAGACTGGATAATGACTAATTACTACTAATAAACAAGGAAAAACCTTAGGAAAAATAAATCCTAGGTGTTTGTGAAGTAACTCCAACAGCTAGGATATGAGCGGGTGGACCAATTACCTTGGTGGCCTGCTTAACATGTTGGCACAGAATTGATTAGACCAGGGTCCTTCTCAGGTTACCAAAAAAAGGCATCAAGTAGTCTAGAGAACTGCCATTTTCATCTCCTCCAAAGAGGAGAAGTCTCAGCCAAAGTGAAACCAAGACAAGAATATAGGGAAGGGCAAGGAGAATACTTAGGTGGGATCTAGAATATTCAAAGTTCACCATAACCTTGTGCAAGATAGACTAACCAAAAAATAGATCTCAACTTATTCATAACTTCATAATTGGAAATAAAGACAATCAAGTTGCGGAAGAATTTGTAAACATAGACAACATATTTTTCTTATCAGTCATAGAGAAGTAAAGTACGGAGACGATTCATAATCATAAACACAGAACAAAACAATATATTTCAAAATGTTTAGGTCCTTCCATATATATTATCAAGAGAGCTTCTCAGATACAATATTTTAGATACAACCCAAGACTTTGTTACAAGATTATTGCTTTGAACTCATTCCTTAGAGCTCTATCTACCCTTTTCCCCAAATGTATATAAGTTACAATCCCATAATCATTAATTTGTCTCTGCCTTCTATACCATCTACCCATCTATATCAGCTATATCATCTAAACCTTTACAATAATATGCATCTCATACATATAAGATGAGTGGGATCTTCTAGCTTTAGACTCTGGATGCTTTCTTGTTCTTGTCCTGTTGTAACTTCCTTTTAGCTTGCTAGTGTTGCTCTATCCCTTTTGGAAACCATTTTCTATTTGTTTTCTTGCTCCAATTTCCAGCTTATTTGTGGCTTGTGCAACTTATGTTTGACAAAAATTGGGACTATAGTCCTCCTTGTACAACTTCAAACAAAAAATGAAGGGCCCAACAGGATCTGACCACAATCCTTGACTCACCCTCGAGTCAAGTCCTTGGCTCTTTTGTGACTTCTAGTAGTGCCTGTTGCTTTCCTTTGTCCTCCATCTCCACTTTTCTTTCATCTTCTACTTGCACTTTTTCCTTTTTCATCTCTTCAAAAAAAGGGCCCAACTCTGGGACCAACTCTAAGGCCCGCTTCGTTACTTCTTGGAAACCCACAATTTTGTCTTGCCACTTCTAGGCAATGAGTGAGGCTTCATATACAAATTGTTGAGTCGCATATGTAATGCATCCTTTAGGCTTGGATGCGACCAGGGAGTTCCATTCAGAATCAACTGTAGGATATACTTAACGCATCTGCATGTACACTGTCTGAACGACAGGTCAAAATTTGCACAACTCCTTCTTAGATACTTCTTGCACTTCAAACAGAGCATTCAACTCATTGTCTACTTGCTGGATCTGATCGAATTTTTCTTATTTCTCTAGTGGATCCATGGTGACTACAACTTCTTCATTGAAAAACTATATTCTTGCGCACACATCCTCCATATTTTGGTTGTGCCTTGCAATAATTCCCATCCAGAGTCTAACTTCGTGGAAGATCCTTGTGCATTCAGTTGTGCATTTGTGTAGTGCTGCTTTGGCATTATTTCCTTCCAACACTATTTTCTCCATCTGCTCTTGTAGCTTCCTGGGTTGTTGTTTTACTTCCCGCTGGCTCTCCCATAATTGTGCTTCCAAGTTCTATGTGTGAATGGCCATATGTGACCATGCTCCCTAGAGTAGCTCGATATGATGCTCATGATATCCTATAGCATTGTATTCCGACAGTTTTGGTGCTACCTTCCTTATCTTTGGCCAGGCTTCGACAAGATTCTCCTGGACTCTTTCTAGTTTCTTCTCCACCTGGACCTTGGTGTAATCCTCTTGTGTCCTGCATGTTTAGGCAAGGAGTGCTTCCTCCCTTGCAAACTTTGCATATCTTTTAGATTATTGGAGCCTCTGCTCAAGTTGATCAATTAAGGCTCTGATCATCCCGAATAACTGTGTTGTTGGCCACTGTGTGAGGTCAGTAGATGAATGGATGGCCTCCCTGAGTACTCAGACTTGTAGTGGGAATCCACTGGCTATTGAATTCTTTGAAGGTGTCTCCACCTCCTCTTCTCTTGCAGAAGGTCCTAGTGCAAGCCTCAACCCTAGTTTTGATGGAAAGAAAGGTAGTACTTCTATTTTAGCTAGGAAGAGCTACATCAACTCTACACACTGATGTGGGTTTTGGAGTACTAGCTCCATTTGATCCTACAACGATGTTTCACTCTTTCCTGATGTTGTATCAAGTTCTTGTTGAACCTTTGGTATCTATGCCTCTTTGTGGACCTCAGCTTCTAGAGTTGCACTCTTTTCAATAACACTCTCAACCTTGGTCATGGAGGGAGTGCATTGAGGACTTAGGACTTGTGGCTTTGGTATAGTTTTCATCTCCATTGAAGATAGAGTGTCCTGAATTGGAACAAAGGGTATGATCTATTTGTTCTAGGCTTCAGGGTTTGGCCCAGTGAGTTCTAGTCTCTATTCGGGTAGGTCGAGGTTTGGACCAGTGAGTTCTGGTCTCTTCTCAGGTATCTTTGGCGGGTCCAACTGCATGGGTTCCAGGTCAATGGTTTGGGATGGGATGGTGATTTCTTGAGGTGGCGATTGGGGTTTTGGTGGTGATGGAGATTGGTTAGTAATGATGGTTGTGTATGGAGTTGTGTCAGGCTCAGGTTCATCTTGGATATCTATAATGTGGGTTACTCAATCCAATGAGAGAGTGCGAGGAATGGTCTATGATATGGTTTGGGGGTTTAGAAACTTACTTGGGGAGATCCCTATCCTAGGTTTCTTATCCATTGGGTCTCCAATGAAGGAAACACTAATAATTTTTTTGACATCCTTACCTATCAACATGGCTTGCTTTGGAAGCTATGGGAACATAGGCAATGTTCTCTTCTTGCACTCCAGTAGCTACGTCTCTTCCTGCTCCTCTAAATATTTCTATATTGGTGCTTAATTCTTCATTTCCTCTGGGCCTAATCTCGGTCCTACCCCTACTTCCTGACCCCTTTTCTTCAGTCATTTCGCCAGCAAAAGGTAGTGCATCCCCGACTTGTGTGGGTTGCATTTTACTCTAGGCCATGACATAACCTTCTTGTCAAAGGCCTCCTCATCCAAGTAAAATAGATGCATGCAAGTGTTAAAGTATTCCCTCTTAGCATGCCTTGGCCATACAAATGTATGGTGGTGTTTCATGCTGAATGCCATGTTCCACGTGTTGAGGTTGAGTAATTACTGTGAAATGCGCAACCTCTATGTTGTGTCTAGCAACCTGTTGTACCATTTGGAGAACATTGTGTTATTGAAGGAAGTGTTCTTTGATTTTGACCTTGAGTTCCAAGTCTCAAACATATTTTCCAACAACCCCTTAGCTGCTGGCATTAATGGTCTTCCTGCGGGTGGCGTCCACTTCAACATAGCAAACACAACTAACAATTACACGTAAGTGAAGATGTCATCCTTTTCCTGAGCTTCATCACAAACCACTAAGAGTTATTCTAGTAAATAACTACACAAGTTGAATACATCGTCGTTGGCACAAAAATTTGTCCTTGATAGGGCATCCAATGTACACTCTCCTTTGTAATACTATCACTTGACCTTGCTATCAATTACATAGCAAGCCGTCCTGACTGTCTTGGGTAGAATGGGGTCGATATTAGCTATGCTCCCCCCCCTCTACATATGAATTCACTCATATAAAATGGGTTCCCCCTTTTTCTTTCCATGCTTGTTGGGACCGTGAAAACCTTTGGATACATCCTTTCCTTCGATGGATAATCCATTTAGATGATAAATGTCCTTTGCATGAATTAGGTATCTTCTATCCAACCACAGACTTTTGTTGTGTACCCTGCTGATGAGAAACTTGGTACATATAAAAACTTTTCCAGTGGTGCCAAAGACTGGAAATCCCTAAGGTTCATAATAGTAGAATTAAAAAGGTTGATGAACTTCGGCTTTGACCCAAACTGCATTCCTTCTAACTCTTCTAGAGTGACACTCCAGAAGAAATCAATGTTCATCTTCAGGAATAGAACCTAGTCTATTAGGTTGAGGTTGAGGAGTTTGAATTGCTTTACCTTCCCTTTAATATCACCCATGATCTCAACCCGGGGGTCACAGGGCTTGCCCGACACTACATCCTTAGAAATGACACTTCTACTCCCTATAGATCTCGGCATGGTGATTCTAAATTGTCAACAAATTCAATAGGATAACTGGGATTTGGTATCACGAATGAGGGTCAAGGGATTGCACAAGCTTGAGCACAATTCAAAATTCATAGGGTGCTAATTTCTCTTTGGGAAATAATGTGTCTTACACCAAGTTCATAGAAACTTATACTTGAGCTTAGCTGGCAAGTCCTATAATAACTGCTAAGGTTATTCATCATTAGCCCTATAGACGCAACTTGGAGATGAGTTGTTTGATGGGACTGGTTAACAGGGTAAATCTATTGAGTGATCTTGGCATTTACTGATAAAGTTGGTCAAGGGCGTGGCCGATTCCATATCTTACCTTTTAACGGATGAGAATCTTGGTGCGAATATCAATGGTCTCTTCACGTATCATGACTTTATGGTTTAATAGAATTTAGACAGGTTACTATAGCAGTAATAAAGGCTATGACTAGACTGGGTTTGTGTGGCACATGGACTACGATTGAGTACGAATTCACTCTTCCTCCAACCACAAAGGGGTCCTCATCACCTTAATGAATGTCATTAATATATTCATGGCTCTTCTGATCCTACACTGCTAAGTAAGTAGTTATACATAAGAAAACACTTAAATGGAAAAAATCAAATTCATGTCGTGGCACAACAATGCACTCTTCAAATTTATTAACTGAATTCATAGAAACTGCAAACAAAATTCAGATCTACCTACTATACATGTTTCTTTGGACTAGAGAAAAAATCCTTTAGCTCATTTTTGAGACATATAGGGTTTTAGGTGAGCACCATTCACCCATCCTATCCAAATTATACCATCTAGTTATGTGAGTCTAAATGCTTCCTAAGGTTGGAACTCGACAACTATAAATGGTCCCAACCATTGCATGTGCAACTTGCCTGGATGTTTCTGGTATTGAATGTCATAAAGTAGGACCTTATCTCCTTGCAAAAATGATTTGGTCTTAATGTGTCTATCATGCCAATACTTCTTCCTTGCTTTCTCAACTGATTGATGAAAGTCTGCTAAAAACCTGGTCTCTTCAAGTTCCTACAATTCCATAAGCCTCTGCGCAACTGATTCATCCTACGACATGTGTGTAATATGTGAAATATGTAGACTCAAGGTAATGAATTCTACAGGTACCACAACCTCTTTCCCATAGACTAGCTGAAATGGAGTATACATGTGGAGTTTCTTTCTGGTTTTTCTGTAAGCACATTTGGGACTCTGTCGTCCCAATCCTCCTTGTTTGCACAACAAACCTTCGTTAATACTCTCTCCAAAATATTTTTAAATGATTCTATTGTTCCATTGGCCTACAGATGGTAGGGGATACTTTTATGATGTTGAATCAAAAACTCCATTGTAATATTTTCTATTGTACTACTGATAAAATGACCACCTTGATCATTGGCCAGACTCCTAGGACATCCAAACCGAGTGATAATATTTAAAAAAATGAACCTAGCAGCAGTGTCGATTGAACAATCCTGAACAACCATTGCCTCTACCCAACATGTAAGGTAATCAATTGTGGTAATAATATACCTGGCCTTTGAATGCTTCGTTGTGGGGTTGATCGTCCCAATAAGTCAACCTCCCATTTCTCAAATGCTTGCAGAGCTTGAACTAGATGAAGAGTCAATTCATCTCTTCATGATGGCTTACCCACTCTTTGATAGACGTCGTAAGATCTATCATATTCCTTTTCATCCTTGAAGAGTGTGTCCCACCATAATCCATCTTGGAGGATTTCCCGTGCAGTGGCCTTTCCTCCAACATGGCCTCTTGCAACTCCACTGTGGCACTCCCATAGTATGTCTTGTCTTTAATGATGTAAGAGACATCTCCTCAGGATTCTATCTAGGCCCAAATTATACAATTTCCCCACAATCAATTGATAGTCCACTGGTTTAACCACCATATGATGTTTATGAGTTGTGGAGTATGTTTCTGGGTAGGCCTATGTACTTAAGAAGACTGCTATGTCTTCTAGGTATTCTGGTATGGCCTCAACCCGGAACAAGTCTGCATCTAGGAGCTGATCGTTGAATGCTCTAACACTTTCCCTTGACTCTAATATAGATAGGTGATCAAGCCCCACATTGCATCTTCCAGTTTTAATGATCACTTCAAATGAAAATTCCTGAAATAGTAACAACCATCGACAAATTATTCCTTCCAGAACAAACTTGTTTACTAGATATTTTAACACATAATTATCAGTAAAGAACTTAAAATGAGAGCCTAACAAGTAATGTCTAAAATTATGCAGAGAGTAAATCATAGCTAAACCCTCCCTTTCTTTGGTTGTATAGTTGCGCTAAGATTGCAGCAACTTCCTGCTAGAAAAATAGATAGGATGATCCATGGCTCCATCTCCTGGTTGCGCTAATATTGCTCCCATGGAAATAGTTGATGTGTCTACATGCACATGAAATTTGTTTTACCAATTTGGAAATATTAGAATAGGTGTTGTGTTGAGATTTTCCTTTAGGATGTTGAACACTTTATCACACTTTGGCGTCCACTGGAACACTTCTGACTTATTTTGTATATTTTCCAAGGGTGCAGTAATGTTTGCATACCTTATGATAAACCTGCGATAGTACCCTATGTTTCCCAGCATGGAACACAACTACTTAATGCTCGTAGGTGGAGGCATGGTCACAATAACCACAACTTTGGATGGGTCTACCAGTACTCCTTCTCAGCATACTATGTGGCCTAACAAATTTCCATGTGGCACACAAAAGATACACTTTCTAAGGTTCAATGATATTTGCAATTCCCTACATCTATCAAACATTAGATGTAGTAGTGCTACATGTTCTTTGAGAAGAATGTATACTGTCCAATCATCCATATAAAATTCTATAAACTTGTGAATAGATTCTTAGAAAGCTACTATTACAATTCGAGAAAAAATGCAGGAGCATTCTTTAGGCTGAAGGACATAACATTATATGCAAATGACCCCCCTTCTCTTATGAATGTGGTTTTATTTTTTTCTTCTTCAACAATCCTCACTTAGTGATACCCCAAAAATCCATCTATAAATGAGTATGATTCTTTCCCGACAACCTATTCTATCACTTCATCAGTAAAAGGTGTTGGGAAAGGGTCATGCAAACGGGAAGAGTTAAGGCTTCTGTAGTCTACACAGACCCTAATGTCCTCTGTGCCTTTCTTTCTCTGGATGACTATTGGGCTAACCCATTCTACTTCTTCCATTGCAAAAATGAGTCCATCCTCCAACATCTTGTCTATTTCCGTCTTAACCTTCTCTTTTACTCTGGGGTTAAGGTGATATGGTCTATGTCTTACAGGCTTTGATCTTGGTTTTATTTCAATTTTCATTTCTCCCATATCTCCTTTAATCCCTTTTAGCTATGAACATGTCTTTGGGAACAAGTCCTCATACTCCCACAATAGGCTATGTATTTCTTAGTTAGTTTTCTCATCCCAGTAATCTCCCACCATAGTTATCTTAGGTTTCTCTCTAGTTCCTATATTGACTTTACACAAATTCAATGGATAATTATAAGAACCATCAGTTTGGCTAGGTATGATGTTTTGAATCTCTCTGCTTCCTTCTGTTTCCTTAATGGATAAATCACTGAATTCTTCTAAATCATCTAGGTTTTCCAAATCCTTCTCAATTTTATAGCATTCATTAGGTATCTTGTCCGAGTCTAGGTGAAGTTTAGATTGAAGTTCTTGTTTATGCTTTGCACATACCACTAGGTCTGTCTTCTATTCATTAACGTCGGTAAAAAAGAATTATTTAATTCTTTGTAGGACTACTTTAAGCTCCAGGTACTTACTTGTAAACGAGAAGTCCTTGAAAAATTGATCTACCAATGTTTTCCAGTCACTGGTCTGTCTTCTAGTTTCCTCATGTATGTACCAAGATTTAGAAATCAAACCTAGTGAATGGGGAAATACTTGAACCCATAAGCGATATGGTATTTCTGCAACTTACCATTGTCTCACACATTGTTCAATATATGTTTTAGGATCATATTGTCCATTGAACAATTGCACAACTTGGAAATCCATCCACATCCCTGATTCCAACTGCTCCTTATCTTGAAATCTATATTGGATAGCTTGCTTCACACCGTCCCAGTTCTCAACTAAGGGTTTACAATTAGTCCACCATCTAGTAGGGGTGTCCTAGAGGGATAAGTCCAAAACTAAGATCCTTTGATCCTCTTCTATGTTTTCTTCCATGTTGACCGGAAAATTTTCAAGTTATGAGGTACCATCATATATCAAGTGTTCTTTGACTTTGGTTCCAACCCATATAGTTGCTCTGACAGCTACACATTTTCTTGAAAATATTTCATATGAACCTTTTTGCCAACTATCAAATGCCAATTCTGAATCTTTGTCTGTCGATTGTATGCTCCTCAAACTTATTGATCCATCAACAATAGGATTTATGTAGTCTTCTCTTATTCATGTTGTTGCAGTGTACAATTGATCCAAGTCTTCTCCCTCCATATTGTTTTCCATTGGCTCCGTGTATCGAGGGCCTACATACAGATCCAAGGGTTGAACCACTTTTATTCTATCTGCCTAAAATGTCATAGTGTCTTTCTTTAGGTCAATCAATGCATAGATATCATAAGACCAATCGATACCAAGTAGCCAAGGATAAGGGTCCTTATCCCCATGATTTAGATCACCTCAAAATCAGCTACAGTATTTACTCCCGCAACATCTATTTCCACATTCTCTAGTCTTCCTATTGGAAAAATACAATATTGATTGGCCATTCTTAACTGGATTTAGTAATATGTCAAATGAGGTTTTCCTAAATCTCCCCAAGTCTTTTTAGGCATTATATTAACATCAGATCCTAGATCTAACATAACATCCTTAATCTCAAACTCATCTAATAGGGATGCTAATATAAACTCCTTTCCATTTCATATTTTCCTTCTATGCACTCTCTGAGTATTCTTCTCAGGAAGATTAGTCCTTATTCTAGTTTCTAGAGATTAATTAGTTCCTAGGACTAGGTATAGGGAATTGCACAACTTTTCTATCAACTAGTCATTCCCAAGAATATCAGAAAATAGCTTAAACCAAAGGTCAACTACATTTTGTGACTACTTAGGTTGTCTTCTCAGAATTACAAGGTTTTAGGGTACATGGGGTGAAGTAGGGACTTGCACAAATTTAGGATAAACGATAGGATGAGGGGGATTTTCTTGCATATTAGGCCCAGGGTTACTCTGAAATACTTCTATTTAATTTTTAAAGAATAACTTATGTTTCAGAGGATCATACATGTCCTTCTTAGGTGCTACTTTATGGATCTGAGGTAAATTCTCATCATCTGCACTAGTCTTTTCTCCTCCTCGAGTAATGATATTAAGTTTGGGTATTTGTCCTTTAATGAATCTCTTTATCTCTGAACTGATAAGATTAGTTCCTTGTTGACGTACCCGATATTCCCATTTCACAATTAGCTCTAGGTAGTCTTTAGTTGCTTTCCCATTGGTTATGCAGTGAGAGCACCATGGCCACCTCAGGTGAGGACAATCTCTAGCTATGTGTCCTTTCTCATCACAGTTGTAGCATCTACTTTGTCCTATTCCCCCAGTTCTTCCTCCTCTGAAGTCTCCTCCAGCTCCGCCTCCTCGACCTCGTCCCAGTCCCTAAGGGTTTTCATTCACCTTGAATGATGTTTGATCCAGTCAGTTTGCAAGTGCATCCAATGATCTACACTGGTTTGTATCATGTGTGGTAGATGCACAAAACTCACAATGCACAGTATTCAGTACTGTTGAACACTTCTAAATAATGGGGCACTGTCTTGGCCCATGCCCATGGATTCAATAAATATTGCAATACTCAACTAATGGCACTACTTTATTACTTGGAAAAGAATAATATGGGGTTGGGGTAAGGAATGGTAGATTCACAGATACTTGCACAACTCCTCCGTGATTCCTAGTGAGGGTCCCATAGAATTCTTAGGAGGTCCCATTCCCCTCCTTCATGGAAATTCATTCACCAGATGTCCTTCTGTGTAACATTTGGTACACTAGACTTGCAGTCGTCTTGGTCTGGGTATCATCCATTCCTGAATATTCTTTGTAATCGCTAGTATTTTCCCTTATAGTTGCACCAAATTTACATTTGTTGGGGGTATGGTCACTCTCAGGCTCCCCATATATCCTATCATGGCTTCAATATTCATTGATTGTTCCAAGGCATCTGTCAAAGTGGCTATCCTCTATTGCATTAACATAATTTGTGTCAGAGGTAGAAATCCATGGATATACCATTCTATTTGATGCTCCTCATAAATTGGATGTGCTAACCTCCCTATAGAATATTTAAACTTCTGGTTATATTCCCAGGCCGATTCACCTTCCCTTTGCTAAATTTCACGTAACTCAAATAGAGATTTTTGTTCGGAATGAGGTACATTAAAATCTGTTATGAACATTGTTTGTACCTGGTCAAGTGTGAAATTTTTACCTTGCACTCCTGGTACACTTGACTTGATGGCATTCATGTACCATTTGAGAGAGCGGCCTCTCAAGGTATTCTGGAACTCTACCAATTTATTTACATCCAGAGTTCCTCTAGACCTCCAGATTGCTTCACATAAGAACCAATACTACTCAACATCCTCGTCTCCCTTACCCCATAATTCTAGGTATCGAGGAATCGAACCTCCCACATTGCCAACCATTGTTGACCTTACTGCTCCTACCAAGATAAAACCGAATGGTCCTGGTTGCGATCTACTAGGGGATCCTAATATCCTCCCATTATTCACACTTCTCAGTTGTGACTGACTAACTGACTCCAATGGAACAAAAATAACATAAGACGGTAGTATAGAATTTACCACTTGTATAGAAGAAAATTGTGGTATGGGTGATTTGGGGCTAGTACCACTATCTTCGGGGTAGGTTTCTTTGATCTGGGGGGTCTCATTCTCATCCTCTGGAGTGGTCTCTTCAGTCAGATTCCCGATATTTCCTGGTATCCAGGATGAATCTTATATTTATTTTTCAAGATCCATGTCAGATTCCTTTTCCCATGCTTCTACACCTTATTCTTCTTGTTCGCCCTCTTGGGGACTCATTTCTATCTACTCTTCTCTCTCATTTAATATTTTACTGGCCAGTATTTCCTATCTTCAAATCTTTCGCAACTCTTCCATCTATCCTTTCTTGAATTCTCCTAGTCCAACTTCTTTTCGCAACTTCTCATACTGTTTTACTACTTTCTTTATCTTCCCATGCCAACACTTCTCAACTATGGAGACCCTTTTCAAGGCTCTCTCATCCCTTGAGTCCACTTCTTGCTACTCCCCCGTTTGTCAAAGAGCCCTCTCCCCTCTCTCAGGCCATGAATCCCCCCCAAAATCACCCCACCCTAAGTGAGGGTGTTTACACTGCCATCTCAGTCGGGGACATTTTCAACATCCCCTCCTCAATCAAGAAAACCTTAATCCATAAGGGGATTTCTCTCAACAGTATTCCCCTTGCGTCTTTCTTAAAATATGCTTCTTCCCATGAAGAATATTGATGACTCTCAGCTGCAAACTCGATAATGTATCCTTCTAACATTTTATTGACCCATAAATCAATCTCTCATGTTACTGGATGATCCAACTGATGAAGTGATGCGATATTTTTTGTGTCCCAAGCGTAGGTATTCTTTACTCATTCTTGGAATTCTGGAGCTTATTCGAGCCTATCTATCCAGTGAAAAATTTCTTCCAGGAACTTAACCCAAAATATCTCGTACTGGTTACTCGATATTTCTGAGTAAAAAACAACCTCCTATGTATTTTTCATAGCTTTCCCTCACAAATCCGATTCTTTCCTTATGAAGGTGTCACACTTTTTCTCCCACCACTGGTGAATATTGGATTAGTGAATTCATAGAAGCATTCTCCCTATAGGTTCCCTTTTAACGCAGGTCCCAGAAATGAAACCATTTTGTTGGCGCATAATTGATTAGACTAGGTTCCTTCTCAGGTTACCAACAAAAGGCATTGAGTAGTATAGAGCACTGAAATTTTCATCTCCTCCGAAGAGGAGAAGTCTCACACGAAGCACCACCAAGACAAGAAGATAGGGAAGGGCAAGGAGAATACTTAGATGGGATCTAGAATCTTCAAAGTTCACCATAACCTTGTGCAAGATAGAATAACCACAGAACATATCTGAACTTATTCATAACAGGAAATAAAGACAATCAAGTTGTGGAATCATTTGTAAATAGAGACAACATATTTTTCTTATTATACATAGAGAAGTAAAGTACAAAGATGATTCATAATCATAAACAAAGAATGACAATATATTTCAAAATTTTTAGGTCCTTCCATATATATTATCAAGATATATTCTCAGATACAATCTTTTAGATACAATGCAAGACTTTGTTACAAGATTTTGGCTCCAGACTCATGCCTTAGAGCTCTATCTACCCTTTTCCCCAAATATATACAAGTTATAATCACAAAACTGTTAATATGTATCCTCCCTCTATACCATCTACCCATCTATATCAACTATATCATCTAACCCTTTACAATTGTATGCATCTCATACATATAGGTTGAGTGGGATCTTCTGACTTTAGACTACACATGCTTTCTTGTTCTTGTTCTTTTGTAACTTCCTTTTTCCTTGCTGGTGTTGCGTTTTCCCTTTTTGCAACCATTTTCTATTTCTTTTCTTGCTCCACTATCTAGCTTCTTTGTGGCTTGTGCAACTTGTGTTTGACCAAAATATGGATTGTAGTTCTCCTTGCACAACTTCAAACCAAAAACGAAGGGCCCAACATAACATACTTACAACGTGGTGCAATTTTCCTCACGGGTTTACTCGTGGGTTACCCTCCAAGGATCCCAAGTGAGTTTGACTAACATTTGTTCCAGTTATAGCAAAGAATTCCCTTCACCATCACCTAGTGTAAGTATCTTGAATATTATGGCCACTAAGGATACCAAATTGTAGTCGGCCTTTGGATGGGTACAATCGATAGTCGAGTCTGAATGTATGGGCAGGATATCAAGTCCAAAATTCTTCAAGAGAAATGAGGACAAATGGATCGATAAAACTCCATAGGGCCCCAAACGGATTCAAAATTCATGAAGCTTTGAGACCAAATTAAAACAATTGATCCTCAATAAGAACTCCCAATATACTATCATACCACTATGATTGGTTAAGCCTCAGAGGGATACTCTTTGTTTTTCTCCCGCACACGACCTGGTGTTTAACCCTTGTGTGAGAGGGGGATCCCATCTATGCTTATACGAAGGTTGGATTTTCTCTCCCTATCACACATTTATGAGTTTATCTTCAATGAATTGGAGATTTAATCTCATAGCCTATTCCAAAGCTCTAGTCCTAGTCTATTGTTGGTGTAAAGATCCAAAAAATAAAATTTTCTAGTTTGATTTTAATTAGTGTTTATTTTTGTGGTTGTTTATTACACAAGGGTGAATGATAGTGAAATTGATGATGTTTGAGACTCAACTCCACAAAAAGGTGAAAATAATGATATGCAAATTTTCTTTTCAATTAACTTCTAGCTACGGGAAGCATAAGAGTTTCTTTTTCTTTTGTCACTAACAAACACTCAAGAATGCAAAATTTTATGCTATTTTGTTCTCAAACAAGAATTCAGACAATTGCCAAATTATAAAGAAGACCTTTTCAATATCCAAAACCATTGCAAACAAATATTTCTTTGTTTGATTGTGGATGCAAACTAATATGTTCGTCTAATGCTTCGTTCTTTCACTAATAATGAAAAAGGTTCACTACTGTGATTTGAAAAAGTACGAAAAAAAACACACACAAACAAAGACACTCTCAGCAGTAAACAAGAGACCAAAATAACAATAACTACCAAACTATTCACTCAAAGAAAACCCTAAGAAACCAAAATTCACACTTAATAGTCTTTAGGAATTGAGTAAGGGATCAAAGATAAAGAAAAAAAATACTGTGATCGATGACCTACCTTGTGAAAACCTCCAATCAATCAGACAATCGAGAAGAGTGTAAAAAATAAACCAATTTTGAAAGAGAAAGGTTGATTTTGCAATAAGGAAATACAACACAAACTCAATGAGGACTAAAATGAATGAAAGGTAGTAAGTTTGAGTCAAATAGAGGACAATATAAAATAGAATAAGATCTGATTTTGAGAAAGAGATCCAAAGACTATACCCAACAAGCAAGAAAGCTTGAAATTTCCCAAAGAAAGGAAAATCGATGCTCTAGTAATCAAAGCACCAGAGCGCTACAACACTCCCTCAGAATCTAGGGGAGCACTGATTAAGAAACACCGCTATGATTTGAACTATAGAGGGGTGCTAGTTCTGAGAAAATTTTGAGAAAAAGCTCAAAAATCTCAGTAACTCATGAAAATTCAGTAAGAGGCTCCGTGAGACAACTTAGCAAAGACAAAAGAGATGTAAATATATATTAAATTAGAAGATAGTATGTAAATATAGGAAAAGGTCACAGATGAACCAAGGAAAGAACAAACTAAAAATTCATTCCCCAGTGGAGTCACCAATTTTTGTTATGGAAATATTCCCCTGCGGACATGTGAACTTTCCCTTGGATTACTGACCCTTATACCAAGATAGAAACAATAATTTGGACACTATCATTCCTATAAAATCATTTCTCTTATCGAAAAAGAGAGGAGAAGTAGGATTTAATTTGTTTACAACGTTTGTCCTAGATTCTCCTATCGACAATATTGATCTGATTCCTAGCGCAAATCAATACCTGTAATGAACAACAAGAAACACGCGACTTCCTTATTCTCTAATGGATTAGGAAAACCAAATTCATCTATGCAAACCAAATTAAACATAGACAAGCACACAAAACCACATACTTGAAAGAAATAGGAAAAATATATTAGATGATAACTTTAAGAATAAACTTACAATCTTCAGATAATGTTGCAACAACCTTTCCAAGTCCTTCTCCTCCAACCCTTTCTCGAAAGATCGACAATCAAAATAACAATGCTTTGTTGATTTTTTTCTCCTTTGTTACCATGGAAATGCCTCCATATATAGGCGTTGAGAGGCTCAACTACCTTGGGTATATTTGTAATTAGTTGGGGATATGTCTCCAATAGTTGTGGTATCTCCCTTAGATGCATCCCTGGAGTTAGATTCGAGCCAAACCAACTCAATCCATCCATAGCTATCTTTAGAAGAAAATGGGATTTCTTCCAAGATTTCCTCGACGAATTTAGCACTCCCTTATAATGGGAATCCAAGCCCTACAACATGCCCCTAATATGGAAAAGGAGTACTGGTGCTCCCTATGTATGAGAAGGGGAGCACTGATATTCCAAAAATTTACCAAGATGAGTAGTTCCCTAGAAAAACATTTGTTTCGACTGCCAGATGATGGGGCTTATTATTCTAACATGTTTTATGGGTTGTAGAAAGTTTTTTCATGGTGTCATTCATGATGTGACACTTTACAGAAAGAGAATGCAACACTTACAACAATTGAGACAAATGTGTGACATTTACGAAACTTATGACAATGAGAATGCAACATTGTCGAAGTGAGGAATTTTGATGTGTAACAATATTGTTCTTGCACATTGAAAATTGTCGGAGGTAAATAATTTTTCATTTCACAAAGTAGCCAAGGAATTTATCTCCTCTAATATTTTATATCTTCTTTATGGATTTATTTATATGAAAACCACCTACGCATGATACAAGAAAATCATATGTTTTAACAAAAAAATATATACACTACAAGTAAAACACATGTCGACAAGTTCTGCAATAAACATTTTTCATAAAAATCATCATTTGCCTCATGTATTTCCCAAGATCATATATAACTTATTTTACATTTTTTTCAAAGATTTTAGGGAGAGATAGAGGTAGAACATACTGTAAAAAAAAAGGAATCATTATTTTTTTGAAAAGGAAAAAAAATAAAATACTAAAAAGAAGTATTACCAATATAGAAATCTATCAAAATAATTACCTTAATGAAGGTATTCCAATCATGATTTTTACCCCACCAAATTCACCTTTATTCATTAAGATATTCTTTATGTTTGAAGAAAATATCGTTGGAAATTTAATTTTCCAAATGACCTCTTTTACAACATCACTTTCCTTCTTTGTAAATAACCATGGAAAAATATTTCAGTGTCCATTTCTATTTGAATAAATCAAAATTTTCATTGTATGATTGGCTTCCTAAATGTCAGTACAAATTTTGACAATTTTTTCTTTGTCACTCCTTCCATCTAAGATTATTGTTAGGGACCTAACCTCCCTAACCCCTCACATAGGTAGAATAATATAATTCCATGTAATAAAGGCCAATATTAATAAGGCCTAGCAATAAGTAAGAATAAGTCAAATGTAAGAAGACCTAATAGAAACTTTCACTTATAGAAGGATCTTCCTCTAGATTGTTACCTCCCTAACCCCTCACGTAGGTAGAATAATATAATTCCATGTAATAAAGGCCAATATTAATAAGGCCTAGCAATAGTGAAGAATAAGTCAAATGTAAGAAGACCTAATAGAGGCTTCTGCTTCTAGAAGGATCTTCCTCTAGAATGTTCTTTTGGATAGATAGAGTATAAATAGAAGTAGAGGGTATGAAAAACATTGTCTTGGATATTATTTTAATAGATCTCTTCTCTTCTAGAGGTTTCCCCCTTGAAGAGGCAAGTGAATATTTCTATCAGTAATCAAAGTGCTCTTTCTAGTGTTATCCTGGTGTTATTATGGTAGTATTCTGGTATTTTTTTTATTATATCATTACTTCTCTTCCATTTCTAGCTAAAATATTTATTTTCTGCATACTATTTTATATCTAGAACACTACAATTATCCATAATGTTTTTGTTACATTCTTCTTGACATGCATTGTATCAAACAAATGAGCTATTTTTAGGTTCTCATAGTAGGGTAACCTACTAAATTGTATGGGGTAATATTTCATTCCTCTTGGAATCCCATCAATTCCTTGACGACCTTTATGAAACATAAATGAAATTACAACAATAGTTGTTAGATATGGTAAACAAAATTCAATACAAATAAATTTTGTAAAACATTTCATGTGATACATAGTCAAATTGCTTACCTTGATAATTTTCTATTATATTCCAACTTCCATAGTTGAGGTTTCATTCTTCGTGGTTTTATTGTAGTCTCTTCTTTCCCAATGAAAATATTTTTTTCGATAGTTCGATAATTATGGTTATTATGGAATAAGTGCCTATACTCATCAAACACCTCCTTTCCTAAAATTCTTGAATGATAGATTTCATCCTAGGAATACAAACTAGAAATGTAAATTTACCATGCTTCATTTGAAGACTTGCAAGATATGGATTAATGTTGGTATAATTACTTATTTAATAAGGAATTAATATATAAGAAACATGCATCATATTTTCATAAAATTATATAGTATTAAAGTGCAGTAGTATGTTACATACCACAAAAATGGGTTATTCCTGGGGCATCATGAATTGTCCATGTAAGTATTCCATGGAATCAAAATTGTTTTCTCCCTATTGATATAGAGATTTCATACATAGTGATGTCAACCCATAACTTTAGTATCTCATTGACAAGAGGTTAAGTATATACATTCATATATTTCACTTGGTGTAATACCCCATAGTTATAACAAATACAAATCCATAAATTATCCAATAAAATAACTAATAATTTGTAATTAAGGAAATCCTAATAAAAAATTCATCAACTCATAGGGCTCAGGAACTTACCTATGATGAATGAGGAACTTACCTATGATGAAGAAAACTATTTACCTGCATCCCAATGAGTTCATAAATGCAACCATACCCTAATCCTCTACCTTGAAACCACAACACAATGCGGGGGATGAATCTCGACCCAACCATAGACCTTGATACTCTAATATTTAGTAGCAGGTCACCCCCGATCCTTGAATCTAATACCATGCTAGTGAATCCCTATTCGTATCCTCTATATAAATTTATCGAAAGAGAGATGTTCCCAAAAGAGATATGTCCTTTTCTCATCCTTTTCCATATTTATATAGAGTCCATTAGTGGTAAAGAGCCCAATCCCTAGGGTCCATCATTTAATTAAATATTATACTTTAGGGTTTCTCCATTGATCACGGTTACTTGTTTTACCATTCTCTTTAATTAACCTAATATCCATAATAAATAGTCATTATGACCCCCTTTAGGATAATGATTATATACAAGTATTTATTATTATTTTTTCCAATAAGTATTTATTATGACCATTTTAAGAGAATCATAATATTCTTGATATTATTATTATTTAATAATAATAATATGGGGTATCACATACACACCTCCTTCAAGGAACTTCATCCTAAAGTTAGCTTGATTATGTTTCTTATAGGTTTTTAATTAACTCACCATCCTCCAAAACACCCTTTGATGGAATATTATAAATCCACCCAAGTGACTACAACATGCATCAAAAGTCTACATCACAATGTCGAGGAAGCGCGAGTACTCTCTAGTTGTCTTTCCCAACTTTTAGAACTAGGATTAAAGCCTACAGGTGCCCAAGGATCGAGACCTTATCTGACCAAGTAGACATATGGATTGTTACACATGTACACCACAAATTTCAAATGTCTATCCTTAAATCCCTCCACAACATCCAGGTACATCCCAAGAATCAAATTACAATCCCACAACACCACCAATAAACAATTATCTAGCCACTCTTTGACACCATAAATCCAATACAAGGCACAATAATTGTTGGCATAAGTAGTAGATTGAGTTGTCCCATAAGTTATATATTATCACCATATTCTTGCATTTCTTGGTTGTTGAGGACAAGTTGCAGGTGTATTTCTTTGAGTCAAATGCTTAATGATGGACTTCATTGGATGTCTGGATGAGGTAGGCTCTTTATCTTGTCTTATTAGCATATTTGTTTATATAGCATACTTGATATTGGAGATTTTCCTCGTAATATAATTGGCGACCATACTGAGGAAATAATCTTAATTTTGGGGTTTGGAGTGTTTTTCTCCTTTGATTTCTCTCATTTATATTGAGTTTCTTGTCTTTTGATTACTTGACAACCTCTATTCATTTTGAGTCTCAGTTTTTTAGCCTTATTCTTAACCTGACAATGTTTCAATACATATACATGGGGTTTTTCCTCACAGTCGCGTAAATACACGTGATGTCCTTCTGCAAGAGGTGTATATACATGGTTTTCTCCTGAATAGTCGCATACATCATTCTTGTGTGCTTGGTTGCTGAGTTTTATGTTTGTTGGGTAAGTTTTGATGGTTGTTGAGTCGTCTTAGGTCTCTATTACGACTTTTAAACACCTGCAGAGTGATAAGAAACCTTTCTTTGGTTTAATTTTTGGGCGGTTCCTTTCTCATCATCATTTTCATTGATTGTCCTTGCATCGTGGGATGGGTGTTTTCTTCTTGATATCCTAATTATTTTTTATTTGTTTACATATAGTAGAATCATTATATCAAGTTGTTTTTTAGTCCTTGCATTTTCATTCTTTCATATTGAAAATACAAAAATAATAAACATTTTGCATTGTTGGAATTTGATCTTTTGGGTTCTTATCATTGATATGAGTACATGTATGGAAAGATTGAATCTGATTTTGAATTGCAAAATTAAATTGAAAATTACATTTTGGAAAGCTTATCATTTATTGGGAATTGAAGTTAGGTCTTTTCATTTTATTCATATTCACTTATTTTACTTGTTGAGTCATAACATCATCAGTTTCACTACTGCACCTTTTTGAGTAAGTAAGGCCACTAAAAGAAATGATGATAATTTAAAATTGATTAGAAACAATTTTATTTTCTAGGGTGCACAAAGTAGCGTAGGATTTAGAGCCTTGGAAAAGGATTTTGTGAGTAAACTTCTCCAAGGATATTAAATCAACATATGTGTTTAAATAAGGGAGTGGTGAAATCAATTTTATAATTGTTGACATCACGAGGCTCCACTTACATTGGAGTTAAGCACAAAGTCGCGTGAAGTTGGTTGAGGGGATATCCCCCCAATACCTTCTTAGCGTTAGATATATTTCTGGGGATCTATTTGTATATAGGGATCTTACTAGTACCTTTACCTTTGTGAGAGGTGGTGCTTTTGAGGTTTCGAGCTTTGTTACCCTGCCCATACAATAGACCTAACTTATGACTATTCACTTGCGCATCGGTTATATCATGGTTTCTTAGTTTCTTGACATAGGTACCACATAGGTTATTTGCAAGGGTTATTCCATAGGTACGTGAGATCGGAAGA
>CBVK0100175819.1:0-10580 GCA_900067695.1 Picea abies
AAATTTCCCTCCCCTTTCTTTTTTCCCAACTTCTTTTTTCCATTTATTTTCCCTCTTCTATACTTACCCTCATTCCCATTTTCTTTTCTCCCTTGTCTTTTCCCTTTCTAGTTACTATACTTAGTTGCATTTCAAAAATCAACGGGTTCGCAGGTTGGAGGATTCACGGGTCTTCACCTCCATCCATGTTCCTATGTCATGAGTTTGACCAACTGCCTTGTTATAATATACTTAACCATTTTTGCAACCGCGGGTTCACGGGTTCAAGCTTTCATATTCCAAGTTTCGCGATATCCATTTTGCACCCAAAGACCCGTGATCTACATTATGACCGTTAGACTTGTCATGGGTATCGAGCTCCTAAGTATTTCATTTCTCTTGTATTCGAGTTCGATCAACCGATGTGCAACACTTAGTTTATTTTCGATCATTCGCAACCGCGGGTTCATGGGTTCCTGAGTTGGTGGGTTCACAAAAGGTCCCAAATTCAAAATTTCTCTCGTAAGTCCCTGCCGTCCTCGTGCTTTTCCCAATGTGCATTTAGTATGTTTTAATGCTAATAACTAATCATGCAAGCTCGGTAAATATCGTCATTAATAAGCGAAGGGCTTGAGGAGATTTTCCATTAAATTGCATTAAAGAACGATTTTCCAAAGGTTATATTATTGTTATCTCTCTCAAAGGATTCATTTCAAGTATTATGTAGTTAAAAGAACACTCTCGTCAACCTATGGCAATAGCATCTCGACAATAGTTTTGGGGTGATACTTTGAATATTTTTGGGCATGAAGACCATAACTTTCAATGGTCCAGAGCATATTCATACTATTCATCTCCTCCTGCTAAAAAAGAAGTGATCTGGACATCCAAAATTGATTGCGTTGGGTGTGTCCTTGAGGTATTCAACTGAAAAGAACAGGTTGCATGGTGCTTTGATAAATACGTATCGAGTCAGCAGATTATTCAACTTCAAGACAATTCCCCCATCTCTCTTTCATCGCAAGTGTTTCATAATATCTTAAAGCTCCATGGTCCAAACTTACCTTCAAAGGAGAGGATTGCAGGGATTTCCTGAAAAGACATGACAATGGCCTGGACCTCTTGCCTGAGTTCTTGGAGAATCCCATGGATTTCCCAGAAGACATTACCAAGATTCAGGCTGACTCGTTTAAAAACCCCTTTCGGTAAATCGCTTGGTTGTTTACTAGGCTGACAGGCCAAGAAAGCACCGCCACCATTTCCCACGTGATTCTTTATATTTAATATTTTACCCCCTTTCGGGAAATCGCTTGGTTGTTTACCAGGATGACAGGCCAAGAAAGCACCGCCACCATTTCCCACGTGATTCTTTATATTTAATATTTTACAATTAAATAGCAAGATATCTTCGATTGGGGAAAATTGATTTCCATTGAAATCTCCTCCCAATTGTCACAATACAAAAGAGACAAGAAATTCTTTATCGCTTCTTATTTGGTGTTTGAGATAGCATATTGTTGTCAATTTCCAAAATTGTCTATCTGTAAGAGAGTGAATAGTAAGTTTGATCCAGTTACCTTCTGATATCAAGAATTGTGGAGACACAAGACTTCCTTGCATTTTTACGAAGTTTACAATGATTTCGTTTTAGTTTTCAAAGGACTGTTGTTTGGAAAAAATACCCCCGAGATATCAAACCAGGCAAATAAATTCTTGGAGAAAAAGGGGACATTAGAGAATATGGAAAATCACAATGTTATCAAGATCTTTTGTTCCAAGGAAAATCCCTCTTTTCTTTCATACCATGTATCTGATAAAATGTTTATTACATAAGTGGCAAGGAAATATAATTTCTGGCTGCACTTTTTCCACAAGAAATGGAAAAATCAATTCATACCCTTGCCTTGGAAAATTAGAGACTTCATATTCAGGAATATAAACAAAATCGATGAGTTTATGAATCACTTCCACAATGTAAATCTCAAGTATGTTGAAAAGATAAAGGGGTTTGACCCTAACAGAACTTTCGTGGAACATATGTTGTCAATAGGATTCAGAAACTCATTCATTCATATCATTTTGAGTGAAGAAGAAGATAACAACTTAGGCGCTCCTTCTCACAATTTTGGTGACTTGGAAACAATACTTAATAATAATGAGTTTTACAAGTAGAAAGGAATGGGTCCCAATGAGGAGAGAATCCAGTCTCCAGTTGTTACCCCTAAAACTACCACATCTTGGAGCAATGCTCCAATGCCCTACCCAACTAGGAAAGTTACCAACAATAGTTCAAGCGGCGTTGGAGAAAATAATCCCCCCTCCGATAAAATCGAGAGCTCACACAAGCTTCCTCTGATAAAGAAGAGGAAGAATGTTGTGCAAGAGGAATAAGAGCATCACATAGAAAATGACATCAACAGATTCTCCCTTGAAGACATGGAGCTCGAGGCTAATATCAAGAAAAAATTTCCCACAATTGATCAGCCAGGTAACATGGCCCACCAAAATTCATCATTAGAGATCATTGAGAATGAGACCTTCAATGAAAAAGAGTCATTTTCTTTCCAGAGCATTATCTTTGACAAGGAATCCAAGAAATTGATTATTGAAAAAGGTGATATGAAGAATAAGAAAGCAAACTATCATTCATAGGTTGACCTAAAAGATATGTGACCTTCCCATATTTCTAAAATTAGCAGATCAACTAAGGATGCACTAGATGACTCCATTGGTGGTCTAGAGGTAAAAAACACGAAGTTGAAAGAAAGGATCAAGGAACTGGAAGACGTCTTAATGCCTCTACCACTTCTTGCCAATCCTTTGTCAATAGTCATACCCACCACATCTGTTGTTAAATTGAAAGGATATTCAAGCCTACTTACATCAGCCATGATTTATGTAGAAAGAAATAGTAAAAAGATAATGACATTGATCATAGAGGCATGGGAGGTTTCAAAAAACATTGTTTCTTTTGGCTCAAGGGTGCATGCCTTCCATGAATATTTTCAAGCTGACCTGAAAAATGAAGAAGGGTTTTACATTGATGTTGTATTACCCTTTGGAAATAAATTCTCTAACATGACAGAACTAAGGAGAAGAGAGGAGGATATTCCCTCCCCAAGTCGGATAGAACAGTTGAACGCATGCTGGAAAGAAAAGATAAAAAAATTGAATAATATTGTTCAAGCATGCATCCAAGCAATATAAAAGAGGGAAGAACTATTCAAGAGTCTCAAAGAGATAGACCTAGATGAAGATACTAATGAAGTACAAGATCCCAAACTAATTATCAACTCAATGTTCCTAACAAAGCAACAATTTAATGAACAAGTTGATATTTTTAAAGGGTTGTTAGTTGAAAATTTCTATGGTATACTTGAATATAATGAAGATAGCATAGACAATTGGCTAGTGGACTATTCCGTAAAGAACCAAGATATTGAGGAAGCAGTACATGGTATTTCCCTTGATTTGAGAGATTTGGAGGGTGAGTTATTCAACATCAAACTTTGGCATGAGATAAACATGGCACCAATGAAAAATTATATTGAAGAATGGTTCAAGAAAGAAATCGACAAATTGACCAACGAGGGGAAAGAAACAATTGATACAATTATTGTAACTGTTAATAAAGACAATAAAAGGACACCATCAAGCAAGTGAAGAGAGAGGAGACCATCATAGTAAGTTTAGGTAATGGTTCAAGAAAGAAATCGACAAATTGACCAACGAGGGGAAAGAAACAATTGATACAATTATTGTAACTGTTAATAAAGACAATAAAAGGACACCATCAAGCAAGTGAAGAGAGAGGAGACCATCATAGTAAGTTTAGGTTGATCACATCTTTCTTTCTTTATCAGTTCCTTCATCTAGTTACTCCGCTTATTTTACTATAAAGGTTTAACCGAAGTCTGATAACTTCTCTTTTTATTCTTTCCACGTCTTGTTGTTCTTTTACTTCCCATCATCCTCCTTATACAATATTAATTATTTTTTATATTTTCTTTGTGGTTCGTGGGAGCCCCAACCCTAGTCCTTAGTACAAACGCATTTTTAAATTTCAAAGAATATGTAACAGACTATATATTTTTAGAAATTTTGAGTTATTTCGGGATAAGTTTTGACCATGATTTGTAACTCTGACTTTTGAGTATAAATTATTTGAGATTGATCTATCATTATATTTATTTAAGCTGCCCATGTGTCCAATCTATTAAAGTTCTCTTATGCATGCAGATCATCTTCTTTTTATTTTATGTGGTTAGAAATATTTAGTTTAACTATGATCGATGTGAAGAAATTTTGCTTATCTTCTTTAAATGTATGAAGTGTGTGGTTCCTGGTGAGGGGATTTACATCCTCGTGAGGTTGTCATTTCGATCCTAACAAATTCAAGCATCAACAACTTCCTACTAACTAAATCATTTTATTTTCTTAAGTATAAGAAAACTTCCAAAGCAACCATTCTAGTAACTGAGTTATTAATTGAATTTTGCTTCCATCTTTGAGCACAAATAGGACTGAAGAAGTTAAAACACACAAATAATAATAACATAAAATGCCATACTTACAACTCTGGAATTTTGTTTTTATAAGGTCAAAGACACAAAATTCATGATTACATGTCAACTCCATGTAGATAGCCACAGGATCATAAAAAGGAGTAATATATTGACAATCAATAGATACCTCTTCTTGTTGTTCAAAATGAATGAGTTGTCGATGAGTATTCTCAGATTTCACTGTTCCATTTCTACTCTCCTCTACTTCCGATTCAAGAATAGTAATCAGAGGATAATTGATTTCTCGAAATTGCTTCTCATCATTATCTCCCCCAATGTCTTCCAATAGTTTTGATTCATAGTTGTCATACATAGGTTCACTGTTGTAGAATTCCATGTGTATCGATTCAGAAAAATGCTCCTTATCATCAGGATATTCATCATACTTAGGTCATTCTTCATTAGGAATAACAAATGCATCATAACAATAACTATTATAAACATTTAATAAAATGGAAAATGCATCTAAAGCCTTTTTATAAATAGCTCACCATCAATACAATGCTCAACATCTTCCTCCTGGATAGAAGAATTGGAAAAAGATTCATGTGTGGTTGAATATTCCTCCACCTCTCCATTGGTAAATCATCTTTCATTCACATTACAAGAAGAATCACCTATTGTATGTTGAATGTACAATTAATATTCTTCACAACAATGCTCAAAAAGAAGTTCTTTAGGAAAATATATCTTACAACGATGATGAAATGTTGTATGAAATTATTTTAAAGAGGAAATGCTAGAATAAGGAAAGGATTTGTACCATTGTCGTGCATCACCTTCTAATGAGTACATGAACATTTTTATCAATGTATCTACATGAATAATTCCCAACTGATGCATAAGTTCATGGAAACCAAGAAAATTTTATGTGGGATTATCATCCTCATTTCCTCTAAATCTGGGAAGGAAATCTCCCCATTCATCTATAGTAGGAACAACATTAAGAAAACTAGGAATAGCTGAAAAGTTAAATGGAGAAAACCCAGCATATATAATAGCTTTCATCCGAGAATCAGATAATTTTGACATTCTGAACCAGTGAAGTTGTCGATAGATTCTTCAGTCATGGAGTTGCTAGGTGAATGATCTGTAGTCAATGTTTAGTGTCTAATCCTTGTTCACCATAAAGAACTAGATTTGATCGTTGTTCTTCTCCCAGAGAAAAAATGACTTCGTTTCTACGCTCCCTGGCAACGATGCCAAAAGATGTTAGCGCTAAAGTTTTCTCTTGACTACAAAAAAACAACATCTAGCACATATTAAATGATTAAAATGAATTTGTGTGTGGGTAGATTAGGAATAATAGACTCATTGTTTAAGATTGGGCATGGAGTCAAACCAATTACAACATTCCATGGACCAAAGAAAATCAAGCTAGTTACCGAACATGATGAAATGTATTGTGAAGGTGGAAGAAAAAGAGAAAACAAATATGAATAACAAATATAAATTGTCCTAGCTCAGCTCTTCATTTTCATAACTGAATACTCAATAAACATAAATATTTTCTGAAAATCAAATAAACAAATAATTCAATAAACACATAATTCATGGGAAATCACAATGAAACTTCACTGCTCAAGATTCCATAAGTCATGAACAATTATTGATCCTCAATAACTAGTTTTTCATTTAAGTAAGAAGATAAAATAAGATGGAAAACAAAGAGGTTTATAGTCTGGTAATAAAACCCTCAAGAATCTATGATAATGGCACATTGCAACATGTTAAGCCCAAAAAGCCATACAAAATGAAAGAGGTTTCAATATTCTCACAACACTCTCCTCCAAAAAGGAAGATTCCCTTTATTACATTCGAATTTTCCAATATATAGAAATGATACTACTAATTCCAGATTCAAAACTAGTGACTCGAAAACTCCCTAGGGAAAAGCATGCATAGAAAATGGTTACAAAAGTATAAGATCTGATAAGATTAAAATAAATGTTAGATCATATTTTATTGGTCTTGTTTTGACCGACAGGTGGGCTGGAAATGTGCCAATTGAATGCCAAATATTCGCCAAAAGAAAATCATTATCTTCCTTCTATGCGTTGGTTATCCATAGTGCAAAATTTATGGAATTACATATTTCCTGCACATTCGTTAGCGTAAAGAATTTTTCTACACAAGAGGCTCTACCAGATCTCCTGTTCGATATCTTTTGCAATTATTTTCGCCAATTTTACTTGAATATCCTACCAAATTTGAACTTGCATTATATCTTGCAAGATACATGGACTTGTCTAAGAAAAATGAGCCTACCTTCTTCAAATTTCGAGCTCAAGTTCAATGCTCTATATGAAGACGAAAAATCCCATATAGTCTGTAATTTGTGCATGAATTTACTAGAATCGTCAAACTCAATTGGGTGTTTCTCTATGAAATTTCAACCTTGAGCACTTGCAATGATTTTCATTTGGGTACCCTTTGAGTGCTCTCAACACGCTCAATGCTATTTAGTTTTTTTCTTCGACACCTACGCCCATTGATTTAGTTCTCGATGCATATGTTTGTCGAACTTCAATAAATTTAAAAGTCTATAAAGGTATACATACCCTACCCCTTCTGATTTGAACCTGTGACCTATTAAGAGGAAACACATGTTCTTAACCATTGGACCCACTCAGGCTAAGTCAAATTTTTATATCAAATCGGTGATAAATAAATTATACTACTAGAACTTAGACTTTCCCATAACTAGTACAAATTTTTACATTACAATATAGGTGCTAACAGTTTGAAGATGATATTGCATAACTTAGGTGACCATAATAAAATAGGTTAAATTACATGTGTTGTTAATGCATTTTTATATGTAAATGAACATAAGATACATGGCTAGAATTGTTTTTGAAAATGATAATGTATAAAATAAATTATTTGTTAAAATATACATTTTATATTATTTAGTTTCGCGATAATAAAAAGGTTTAATATATTATTGTATAAAAAATAATATTAATAAAAACTATTATTGTTTTATAAATTTGAATTTTTTTTTATTTGTTATTATTTAAATTTAATAATGTAATTGTTGTTAAAATTGTAATTTTGGATTGATGAGATTTTTATTTTAAATGTGAAAATGGATTCAAAACTCTGGAATACCCCTTCTTCCGTGTGATTGATCTTTAAATCGAACATATTTACAATTAAATTTGGGAAAAGTATAGATTCAATTTATATATGTAAAAATTTTAATTGGTAATAAGCACATTTCCATAATTATTGTTGATTGTGGTGTGTGGAGTACATAGACACTATAAAATATAAAATGGTATCATTTTCATCTAATAAGCATTGAGAGTGATGTTGATATTTTTATACAACGAAATTAAATACACATCACCAAGCTAAATGAAATTAAATATTAACCATCAAGAGCGCATAAGGAACAAAATGATGAACCCAATATCCATTATTATTCAAAAAAACATAAAGAGATGTGTATTTTGTGTTCCCTAAGATAAAATGGTACAAATGAATTGGGAAAGACATAATAAAAGGTTCATAAGAATATATACTCTTTGGGAAAGACATAATACAAGGGTTGATGGGTGTTCTATATGCACTAAAAACACAGTAAAAACCCTCAATTAAATTGTCAACTCGGGGTAAGTAAACTTAGAGTTGTAGAAAAATATATGCCAATGGTAGAAGGGTTGATAGGAGTATAATCTAACTAAGGAAGGAAGCTATCTAAGGCTAATCTACTCAAGCAAATCCTACTAAGCAACTTGAAACTAGGTAACCTAAGTACTTTTGGGCCAAGGGTCAATGGATAGTCCTAAGAAAGCGAATAAAAACCCTATGTAAAGCAAACTAGTTCAACAATAAGCAAATTCAAACTACTAAGCATGATAATCAAATGACAAAAGCAAACTATTTCAACTTGCCAACCTACATTCAATGAACAACTACCTCATGAAGGAAAATAAATAAACAAGTAAGCAAAGACACCTATCTAACCTATTAAAGCAAATAGACAAGTAAGCAAAGACACCTAACTAACCTACTAAAGAAAATGAGCAAGTAAGCAAAGACAACTATCTATCCTACTAAATCAAATAGACAAGTAAGCAAAGACTTCTCATTGAACAACTATCTAGCCTAAGAGGCAAGTGGACTAAATGTTTGATGCATAACTATTTCTAGTGCATGAAAGGAAATCTAAGAGGCAACTGGACTAAATGCTCAATTCAATGCATGAAAGGAAATCTATTTTATTGAAAGCAAAAAAGGCTACCACTAATTCTTGATCTATGACAAGAAAATTACTACTCATCTATCAAAGCAAAGTCTATCTAACCTATAGCAAAAATAAAACTTCTATCTTAATCTACGAAGACAAGAAACTATCTCTTCTAAGCTACAAAAGCAGGAAACTATCTTTAATCTATGAAACACTCAAATGTAATGTTGGTGGTTGTGTGAATGCCTTCAGTGGTGACGAATGATATCTTGATGACATTTGACAACAAAGGACAATTCCAACGGTATAAGGTCAACACTAATCTCAATGGAAAAATGAAAGGTATGGATTAAACAATCCAAGGAAAATTTAGCCATGACAATAATAATGTTAGATACCCTGCATATTCATGTATGAACCATCAACAACATAACAAGATTATTATTCCAATTCTACACTATGTAAGCAAACTAGATTCATTGATTAACTAATAAATTCAATTGCACTTTAATTCTAAGAAAGGAAATTGCGTGAAATAAAACTATACTATGTCTATTTTAACCATTCAAACTATGATAAGAAAATGAATTAAAAACAGAAATTAAACTATGATATTAAAAAGTAAATTGACAATTACATTAACCAATAACTAAGTAAATGAAATCTATGTAAAACTAAGATAAGAAAACTATAAAAACTGGAAGTAAATCTACCCATCCATCAATCCTTGTCAGGAGAAAACCCAAATTAAAACTATGTTATGTTCTAATTAAAAATATGTTCTAAACTTGACTGTAAAATCATAAAAGAAAGCATCATTTAACATCTATTTTGCACACGGGGTTAGCATAAAGAGAAAGAGACTTGCAAGTCTTTTCCTAGCCTACAAAATCAATACATGCTAACACATATCATCATCTAACCTGCAAAAGAGAAGCACAACAATTAAGCTACAACAAATTAATTAACTAAATAAAAATATACATGTACAGGAAATAAAAATATACATGTACAGTAATTAAATTAGGAATTGCATAAACAAACATAAGAACAATCACCAGACTTCTAGTGGGCCCCCCAACAAGTCCTGGCTACCTCCTACAAGCACACCATGAACTTAACAAGGCAAATTCACCATGAAAGATTGAAAACGCAGTTCTGGCACAATTCTGGCAATGTAAAATACCAAAACAGAGAAAGACGAATTTGTCTCTAATCTAATGGCTCTTCTACTTGGTTAACAATTTAATGACCATCCTGACAGTATTTATAAGTTTACAAACCAAGTGGTCGACCTCAGGAGGGTCAAACCACTTCTAATTTCGTCAAAATACAATAAATGATGCTCTAACTGAAAAAACAAAGCAAGCCAATAATCACCTTCTTTTGACAACTGAAACTGAGTTGTCTGGAGCTTAGTAGCTAGAGGGGGCGATCATGAAGAAAACCCATGTTTCTGATTTGCCCAACACTGGCCGCCAATGCCATAACTGCCAAGTCACCCTGCATTTTTGTGCAATACTGAGTGTTGGAATGAGTGCCAGATCAAGTGCTGGAACGAGTGCCGGATCAAGTGTCGGAACTAGAAACGTAGTGCGTTTTTCCCTGTAACAGTAGAAAAACGTGAATTAGCTCTTGGAAACCATAAAACATGATGAATTATACTTGATACAATCATTAAACATGAATTACATGTACTTATGCCGATCATACCATTTTATCATAAAAATTTTCAAAAAGCTCCTTTAAAAGATGAAAAATGCATATGTACATGTGGCAAAATATATAATAATTGTCATGAAAATGATCATATCTCGGGCCCAACATTACCCCCACAC
>CBVK0100175832.1:0-16144 GCA_900067695.1 Picea abies
ATGGTAATAAAGGAGATTTTGCATATTGTTCTTGTATATCTATTGTGGTGATTTTGTATTCAGTATTGGATTCTCTATTGTGGTGCTTTTGTATTCGGTATTGGTTCTTAACATATTGTCCCTTTCCCCACTCTCCACACTTTATACTTAGCCATTTTTCCTTCTTTCCACTCTACTCTTCCTTCTCACTATCCTCCATATTTAAGCCATTTCCATACTTAGCCTATTTTCATTTTCATTATCCTCTTTGTTAATTTTCATAATACTCAACACTTAGTCATTTTCATAATTCATTTCCACATTCATTTTCATAGTGCATTCTCATTTTCCATGTCCATTTATTTATTTTCATTATTATTGTAATAATTCATTTCCATTTTCTATTTTCCATTTTACATTTCCGTTTTCATTTTCCATTTACCATTTACCATTTTACTTATTCTATTTTCTTTTTTCCTATTTCTGTTTTCTACATTTTTACAATTTTTGCCTTCATTTCCATAATTCATTTTCATTTTCTGGTTCATTCTCGTAATTCATTTACATTTCCCTTTTTCCATTTTTCTTTTCCAGATTTCATATTCCATTTCCATTTTCTTATTTTCACGTACCATATTTCAGGTAATTCCATTGTATACTTCCCCAACACTTGCCATGTTTTACTCTTCTTACACTTAGCCAAATTTAAGCAATGTGTAGTGGAGGTAAAACAAGTCTTGGGCAAGCATGTTTGTAGGTCTGCAGGTCTGAAGTCCCACTTACTACAAATTACATGTCTTACCTCCGCCTCCTCCACAATGCACTTTTCAATTTTCACCTTCTTTCATACTTAGTTGCATTTCTAGTTTTCGAGCAGACCTCCTTACTTTTCTCCGTGTTCATGTCTCTAGGTTCATAGATTCCCAGGTCTAAAGTCTCGCATTCTACATTTTTCACCTTTTACCTCCGTGTCCTCCATAATGCACTTTTCACCCTTTTCATACTTAGTCATTTTCTTGAAATGTTAATGCATAACCACATACCATCCGTTAACTTTTTCTTGAGTTTCTAGGTCCGTGAGTTCGCAACCCCTCCATTCCCCTTTTTCACCTCATACTTAGCCATTTTTACCATTTTCTATCCCCCGACCTACCTCCTTTACCTTTGCATTGTCGGGACTCCACAAACCCTACATTTAATTTTTTATATTATTTCCTATCCTTAGTTTCTTCCCCCTTTTCGCGGACCTACCATACTAGGATATGTGGTGGTGACATGGACATATCCTCAAATGACATCTGGCAGTGAGGTGGATCAATACCATAATGGCATGTGGCGGTGACATGGACATATCCTCAAATGATGTGTGGCGGTGACACAGACATATCCTCAAATGAGATGTGGCAGTGACATGGACCTACCCATAGGTGACACATGGTGATGACATGGGCGCTAACCAGGTTATGATTGGGCTATGACTGGATGCTGATTGGGCCATCAAAATTTATTAATTCATGAAATTTTCCTAAGGTATGAGAGCTACACTAAAGTCTCTATAGTATCCTTTGTTCCACACAAGGACTATAATAAACTTTTCATTATAAACACTTAAAAACTCTTGATCACAATGCATGTGGGATTGTAATTTATTTTAAAAGGGAAAATTTTGATGAAGGGCTAGGATTGATCCATGAATTTGATGGACGACTGTTGAGCAACGATCTTCAGAAGTTCATAACTCAAGATCTAGGTGTCCGTTTTGGGAAAAACATACCTCGTTGGAAATGTAATTCGACGAGGAACACGATGAAATATATTTCAAAGGCTGAATTTGACCATAATTCTCCTAGAAATTGAAAGAACAGTCAGCTTTGTTTTCATGGTTTGCTGGTAAATTTATTTGGAACCTCGACTTCCCGAGGCTATTACTTGAGATCTAGAACTCCAAATCACGCTAAGGAAGATTCATTGGAAAGCTAGGACGATGGAGATTACTACTAGAGTGGTTTCCATGGTTGAGAAATCAACTATCATGTTCAAAAAATTAAAACACAATCTACTTTTGTTTAAGGAAGTCAACTTCAATTTTTGGAATTGAAAATTTGTTAAATGTATTTTATTAAGGGATAAAGTGGGTTCTACTTGGAAGCAAAAATTTCAATGACATAAAGTCATTAATGAAAATTCAATAAAGTAAAAATTAGAAGTGGTTTACTCCAAAAAGGAATCATGAAAAGTTCTAGAAAGACAAACCCCAACTAATTAAAGAGCATTAAAATAAAATTTTAAAAGGGAAAATTTTAAAAGGGAAAGAGAAGGCACAATCAAGGGGTTGGCAGTCATAAGTTTCTATAGTGGTGAGGGGTCTGCAAGAAACAAAGCTCTATATTTCCAAGATTCGGTGGATTGGCTTGCTAAAACTTGTCTCTCTACATCTTCTTCTTTTCTGTTTTTTTCCATCAAATCATTCATGATGTATGTAAAACAAGAAGATTTGGGTATGACTAGTTCTTTCTTTAGAAAGCTTCAAATCATCTTGTAATATTTTAGGTCCAAAGGAGCGAAATCTCTACTTGTAAAAAATAAATATGGTTTATTTCAGTTCACGTGATTGTCATTGAAATCTTTTGAGGCTACTTCAACTCTCTTGTTTATGAAATTATTGAACTTATCATATTGGGGTATTTTTATAAATTTCTCCCGCAAAGATTTGGGGCACTGCATTAGTGATTTTTCAGACATGAGTTGAAAACATGTGATTTCAAATGTATGGGCTATCAAAATCATTTTTGGTTGTAATGAAGTTATCATTTAAAGTTCTTTGAAGACCTTTCATTTTTCATCTTGCAAAAGTCAGAGAAGATTCCAAGTTCATTTTATCTTACAAGAAATAATGAATGTTTGTTGAAGGGAGACTCCAAAACCTTGTAGACACAAATCTCTGCTGACACACACTTTATCCTATATTTTCTTTAAATTATCTGATGTGTATTTGCATAACTGTATATAAGGGTTGAAAATTTGTACATATAAGCTTTCTTGGAAGATCTTTCAGGGTTTTCTCTTTAGCATTCACCTTTTCATTCATTGTAGAACCATACCAAAAATATTCCAACATTTCAGCCAAAGAGGAGTACCACCTCTCTAAAAATCCAGGGGCATTCATATCCTCGTGAGGTTGACCTTAAGACTGTAAAATAGTTTTTTAGATCAAAATTTTTGGTGACCATACTAGGGAACGATTTGTTTTCAAGGTATTTGAGACCTTGTTTCAGATTTAATTGAGGAACCAGAGTCTCCATGGTTCAAGGTTTCGAAAATAAGATTCAAGAAAAATTCTACTTGTTCTAGATGCATGGGGTTTATAAAATTATTATTCAAAGATATTTGAATGACCTCAAAAAGAGCCAAGAACTATCAAAGATTTGAGAGGATGAAATCCCTCGCGATTCCATTGAAAGAACTCTTAAAATCCATTTCAACTCCATTGGAAAGATTCAATAATCTCAAGAAAATACTCATGGCGACTCCACCAAAGAACTTTGTTCATGTGGTGATGCTACTTTGCCTTCTCCCCAAGACCATCAATGTATTTTCAAGATGTAGGAAAAGGAGGAGGTAACCAAAGAAGGAGGCGATTGCATAGAAGTCCTTTAAATTTGCCTTAACTAGATTTTCAAATGCTTGATATTCTTATTGAAAATTTTTCCACTTTGGGAATACTTTAGAGGATGCATACTTTTTTTTTGACTGGGGAAATTAGCAACTAGTTGGGCACATACTCGCATGACACGTGGTCATGTTATCCGAATGCTACCACTATAACCCTAGGAATGCTGATGCAACCCCTCATGCGACACACAAGGCTAGTCGAGGGTCTCAAACCGATGATTTCACATAACAGAGTACCTTAACAGTACACTCCATCACCGACTTTTTTACACCTCGAGGGCTCAAATGATGCATACTTTAAATTATACTTTATCCTATATTTTCTTTAAATGATATGATGTATATTTGCATAACTGTATATGCGAGTCGTACATTTGTACATATAATCTTTCTTGGAAGATATTTCAGGGTTTCCTCTTTATCATTTTCTCTTTGCATTCATTCTAGAACCATACCAAGAATCTTTCAACATTTCATCCAAAGAGGAGTACCACCTCTCTAAAAATGCAAGGGGATTCATATCCTTGTAAGATTGACCTTAAGACCGTAAAACCATCTTTTAGATCAACATGTATGTAAATGAATTTCATATATATATATATATGAAGTTTTTAGTTCTCAAAAATTGTCTTATTGCATCTTTGATTTTCAACTATCTATTTCTTCACAGATTGGTAATTTCTAGCACTAGTATGTCTTGTTGATTTGACATAATTTAAGGCTGATATTGTTAAGTGATTTAACAATAATCTTTAAGAAAATAGAGTAGATTTATTGCTATAATTATTTTTGTTATAAGGTGATTTTCAGATCTGGTTTTTGCATGAAAGAATTAAAGGGATGAAACTTGTCCCCACACATTGGTATCTTTTCTCTTGGATTTCCTTGTTGATTAGGGTTGTTAGGAGGTGAAATAGTGTCTATCTATTTTTTTTTTTTATCATATTTCATAACAACCCTAAGGATGAAATTTCATAGAGTTAAGATTAAAAAAAAAAAAACTCTAATAAAGAGGTGAAATTTTTGAAATTGCATTAATTGTCCTAGATTAGGAAATTTCTACATGGAATTAGAGATTTTGTGGCTAAGATCATTGTAGGTGTAAGAGGGAGTTGGCATTTCCAATGTGGGGTATATGGGAGAGGTGTTTGATCTTTTTAAGGTTGTTGGGTGTGAAACCCTATGTTAGTTGAGAGTAGTTGGACCCTAGAATGGGTTTTGTCCTCTTCATGTTGTTGATTTTTTAGGATGGATATAACTATGGTCTCTTTCTTGTCTTTTAACACTATATCTAGTGCTGGATAGTATGTGGAAAATGGAGCTTCAAAACATATGATATATGACAGGTCATTATTCAACATATTTTAAGAGAAAGAGGGAGGCATGAGTGTGGAAATTGGTGATTATAGAGTTTATTGGATACATGCACAAAATATCTAGTTAACAATGAAACATACATGACTTACAATGGTGGATGAAGAGAGAAGACAAAAATTGGAGAAAAGAATGAAATAATTTCTATTATATGAGTAAGAGAATGTTACAATACAATTGATATACTCTGTATGACACAACTAACTCACCATAGTAGCCAATATAATGTGCATTAGGAGTGTTTTAGAGATATGTGACACACAATGACAATCACTAGAGTCAAATGCTACCTAGTCCTAGTTAATTGGCCATGTGGTCGTTAGTTAACAAGCTAAACTAGAGTGAAATGAGGATGAGATCACTCACACATGTGTAATGCGCTTTAATAGTGATGATCCTGATGTAAGTGCGCATTATTGGTGATGATCCCGAGGTTAGCATGCAACACTTGGTGATAAAACCAAGGTTTACATGTAACACTTCCCTCAACTAGTCTAACTAAACGATAACTGAGATTTGACTAGAGGGTATGTGGCACCCTTGTATAGGGGAGAATATCTCAAACTAAGGGACCCTCAACATAGCAAAATAAACTTAGGAAAATAAAATGAAAGGAAAATCCTAGGTGTGTGTAATATCTCAAACAAACCCCCTAAACACTACAGTTAGGGAGTATACATAATGAATGGGTCTCGACAACATAGGTCATGTTAGGTACACATGAAAAATGAAAATAATGAACACCGAAACAAAGTGAGGAATGAGGGAAAATCTCATGGGAACCCCCCCTCCCCCCCTCAAAATACGATGTATCAAAATAAGAGAAATATAATTCCTAGGCAACTTTGTCCTTCACTCCAAGACGATCATGCAAACTATGGGATTTTTGCTCAGTGAAAGTCTTGGTGAAGATGTCGACAGTCTACTTAGCGGAAGGGTGGTACTGCAAATTGATGACCCTATCATGAACCATATCCCTGATTAAATGCATATGGATCTTGATATGTTTTGTCCGTTGTCTATGTACTAGATCTCGACAGAATTTAAGTGTGTTATCACACAAGTTGTAGGTTGGGAAAATCCCGCCCCAAACCACAAAATGGTGAAAACTAATATAACACCTATCCATTGTCACCTTAGATAGGTATTCTCGTCACTTTAGAGATGAAGTCATCACCTCAAAGGGGGAATCTCGATGACCCTGGGGAAATGAAGTGGAAGATGAAGAGATGATGAAGAGTCCCCCAATAGGTCAATGATGGAAGGTAAAAATGGCTTGAAAATAGTCTCGTAGATGGTAGAATATGTGCCATTGTATATAAGACTTGCCACAGAGTGATCGCACATGCCCGAGACATAAGTAAAAAAAATATACAAGCCCAATAATATGTTGGACAATCAAGTTAAGCTTGATTTCACTAATTGCAACAATAAAAAGTAATATATATCAGCAATGAAATGATAATAAGAGATGCAAATAAAGTTGCTAAAAGTCTAGTTAAGATTGCAAGATACAAGCTACCGATGACTAGTTTAACTTAAGTATTAATGCATAAGAATTTAGCAATGAAACAAGGTTGTAAGATATTAGTATTGCAGAGATATAATTGCATCCTTATGGATATAGAAAACAAGTTGTTACAAAAAATATATCAACCACCAAAACTTGCCAACACTCCACCCAAAAAGTGCGATGAGACTAGTAGAGGATAAGGGAAAACCTTTAACAACTTTTGACGGTTGGTTTGTGAGTTTTTAAGAAATCTGTATTAGGGTTTCTACATACATAATCGATGTAGATTAAATGTTATAACAACAGAAATAAGTACTTATAAAAATGAGACGCCCTAGTGGTTCAACCAAGCATATAAAGCATAAAATTGATTCCAATTTAGACAATCTCAAAATCCCGAGTTTTCACATTAACCAATACAAGATTTTATTTCTCCAATGCAATTAGATTTAGTGATTTTAGCTATTGGGTTATGGAGTCAAAAAATAAAATATCTAGCAATGCTATGTCCTTGGGGGTGTAAACTCTCTTACTCCCCAAGGCAAGCATGGATAACTACGATGTATTAGGAGGGTGTAAACCCTTTTACTTCTCCTAGTAAAACCTTAAGCAACAAATTATTTCGAGACAAAAATGATGGATATGGTGGGGTTTTAAACTCTTATAATCCCCAAGAAAGTCTAACAAATCACATTTGTAACCAAGCAATGAAACAACAATAAGATAGGTTCTTTACCAAGTCCAAGCAACACCAAGATAAACCTTCTTTTACCAAGATAATCCACTACAAATGCAAGAAAATAGCTCCAAGAAAGGTAGCACACTACTTCTTCCACCAATAGCCAAAAGAAACCATAACAAGAGCACGAGAGATAGAGATTTCCCATGGAGGGTGCAAATTTTAGCTAGGATACTTCTCACAAGAGGGAGAGTTGTGATCCAAATGAGATACAAATGATCTCTATTTATACAAAATGTTCTAAACATAGTTTGTCCACAAAGTTAGGGTAAAACACAAGATAAGGGATCAATATCCCTAATCTTGCCCCTTTACATAAAATAACACTTTTTGATTCATAATTTTCACATAATTAAAACCCTAAGTAAGATGTCACCCTTACAGGGTGACGTTTTGTCACTTTTGCAACTCGTTGGAGTAGGATATGGGTGAGCTAGGCCTCTCAAGGACACATGTATTCGATCCAAGCCTCTTCTCCATGATCCATGGATTTATTCCTTCAAAATGTGCCAAGTGTCCTCAACTACCACCAAACCCTAGACCTACTATGACGTGAATCCCTCAAGGGTAACGTTTTGGCCTTCTTAGGAAAATCATTTGGGTGGTAGGGGCTAGGTTAGGTCCTCCATGATGTCTTCTAGGCCTCCAAAGGCATGTCTTCATCATCTGGCATGTGGGCCTTGGTATCTAACCTGTGGGAATCAAGCCCCATGGAAGCCCGTGCTAAGCTTGTTCCTCCAAAACTATCCACCAGCTGGGTCCTACAAAAACAAATGGATATTCCCTTCAAGGATCTCAAGTCAAATGTATCATGATGAGTAAATCAAATCAATAAAAGATCCATCTAAGCATGTATATCCAAACTATTATAACCCCATGTTTCATAGTATCACCTGATGATTAGAATTTCTTCCTCTAATCATATTTTATTGTAAATAATATTTTATTCTGCAAATTATTTACCAAAGAAAAAGAAAAAGAAAAACAAAAGAAAACAAAAGAAAAGAAAATAAAAGAAAGAAAAAGAAAAAGGATAAAAATAGAAAAAATGAAAAGAGGGTATAAAATTAATAAAAGAAAAAAATAATATAAAAAGAGAAAATATAAAACCCCATGATAAATGAATTTGGTCTGAATCATACTCTATAATCCTGATCAAACTTTTGAATTTATGTTGATAAGTTAGTGAATAAATTTGGCCAAACAGTTTAATCTTGGTCAAATTAGCTAGGTTAGAGTAATAATTAATCCAACAGTATAAGATGGATTAATGTGTTAGTTGATAAGGTTAGGATTTAGGTTAGTAATCTTTATTTCAATAAAAGTTGAAAAGGGATTGTTAAAATACCCTTTGTTTGATTTATTTCAATAAAAGTTGAAAAGGGATTGTTAAAATACCCTTTGTTTGAGTAAATTTGGACATTTTTTCCTTAGGAAATAAGACCATGGTGTACAAGTGGGAAACGGTAAGCTTAGCGATACCCATTGTATGATTTTATCCTAATTTTTCTAATGGATAATACTTCTTGTCACATAGTGACTAAAGTCTGCACAAGTCTCAGCGACGACATCCAACAACAACTAGATTGACGGTCCTCAGAGTATTTCAGACCCCCCGTCCCCCCGACCTTTTTGCCTTTAACAATGGGGGGGGATCGGAAAAAGAAGTTTCCCCCACGCTAGCCCCACCTTACATGTCACTCTCTCAACATTTCATACCCCCCCCACTCAAATCCACTTACCGCCCACCTCACTCTGCCACCATACCCCACTACCACCTGTCGCATGTCACATCTCGCATACCCGTTAGCTAATAAATTCCCTCCCCGTGATCGTTAATCACCCCGTCATCACCCCGCACCATAACGAACACCTCCATTGCGCTGTAAAACATCGCTCCTCCACCCTGTAACACTATTTTCCGATGCATACAATGTGGACACCGTACCAAAGCCAACTTTCAATACAATTGCCACAACGATTCACTGTTAACAGGATAAATTAACACGGGTAATTAAAGTCTACCATTAATCCACCTTAAAACTCTTTTAGTCATGGCCCCCAAAGAAAAATCCATTGAAACTTCTGAGAATCTGATTCTTCCCCCTCCTGTTGGCCTCGATCACATCCCTTTGGCAGATAAGGATTACAAGATTACAAAGCTGAAGTGTGAATTTGACTTCTTCGAATTACATTTATGGCTAAAATATATCTTCCTGGATTAGAGTGATGAAATTGGACTCTGGGAGTCCAATTTTCCTCTGTACATGTTCCCCCAGACCTTCCACTTCCCTAAATTTGCTTTGAAATGCCAAGATCATTATCTTCTCGGCCAAAGGGCCATCATTTCCTCTTCTGGCGAAACCCTTTTCACCATTACCTCAGAATCCATTAAACAGATGTTGCAAATCCCTAAAAATGACCCTGCAATCCCATTTTCTATCGAATCCCCGAACGACCTCTACTAGAAGCTCTCCTTCCCCCAAAGAGCCCATATTTTCAAGATTTTTCTACCAGAAGATGCTCAACTGCCCAAGAAAAATACTCCCTATCCATCCTCCATTTTCTCTGTCAGGGCCAACCATATCATTTCCATCCTCTGTTACCGGTTAGGATACTTCTCAGACGAATGGGTAGATGAACCTATCTTAGTTTTTCTGTCCATTTTTTCCATAGAAGAAAAGTCCATAGTTCAATTTGATTTTAATCAGTTTCTGGCTGATAACATACATGATCAGTTTTTCAGGTTTTCAATAGAAGGAATGTTCATATATTCCTCAGTGCTGGTGTATTTATTCTTGTTTTTTCAGTCAGACAGGTTTCCATGTGCTTTTCAGAAATTGGATCAGGAAGGAAACCCACTGTCAGTGACCTCATGGACCTCACTAGTGAGGAAAAATTCAACTGAATTCATCTTCAAGGATTTCATAGACCATTTTTATAACCCAGTGGTTTTCATGCTGAGCAACAGAATAGAGCCAAGGATCAATGAAGAAGTTCAGAGAATCCTTCACCTCTCTGATCTAGCCAAAGCAGGAGATTGGTATTTATATCAAAACCACACTGAAATAAGAGTGTATGGATGTGAGTTGCCACCATACAGATTTCAAAAATATCTCCCTGTATGGAGTTTTTCACTGGCATACATTAGGAATATGGTGAACTCTGATGACATCCATTTTGTTTCAGTCAATAAGAAACAACAACTTAGCATTAAGACCCAAATTGGTCCTTTCATATGCAACAACAGAGCAACAGGAAAAGAGGCAGACAACCTTTTGAAACAAATGAGTTTACCTCAGAGTTTCACATGGAATTATGACCCATTTGGTGTCATCTCAGAGCTTAGAGTCAAACAAAGGAGCACTCCTTATGCTCACACACAAAATCCAGAGGTAGAGTCAAACAAAGGAGCACTCCTTATGCTCACACACAAAATCCAGAGGTGGAAAAGTATATGAACCAGATAGAATGATAAGAGAACACATTGATGGAAACAAAATCACAACCTCCCTGTGTCACTGCTTCACATACCAACACACCTCAAATACAAACATAAAAGAGAGAAAGGAAATAAGTTTCCCCTTCAGTCACAGAGGTATCAATTGAAGAATTCCAAGTCTACAGAAAAAGGGCCAAAACCAGTCACACACCAGACCTTCTCAAAGAAGGAGAAATGCAGTCCACCATAGTCATGGAGGGACCACACTCCTCAACCTTTTTAGAAAGCTAGTTCATATTGTCCACATCTTCATATAAAAAACAAACAGACACTACTCTATCAGCTGAATCATCTCATGAGAAAACAGAGTCAAATATATTTGACAAGTACAAATAGATCAAACAAAGGAATAAAATCCTCAACAATGACACACATGCTTAGTTGTGGAAGCATACCTCCACTGTTCAACACAGACTGCTATCAAAATTTGACACAGAGAAAGGAATAATGAAAATGGAATTCCTACAAGCACAAGTTCCTCATCCCAAGACAACTAATGACTAAAAGAAGACTTCTTTTGAGTTTGATGTGAAGGAGGTCCATCCAGTGGACCAAATAGACATGCATAGGAAAACAAGGGAGATGATATTCTCCACCTTGATGAACACCTCATTGATTTTTTCAAAATTGAAGGTGTCTCTGAATAACGTTCAGTCCCAATTGAAGATGGAGAAAATCTCTTCTTTGGCCAAAGACAACAAGATCAAATCACTAGAAGAATTGGTGCTGAAGATTGGGTATGACCCATCAAATTTCAAGGCATATGAGGAATTATTGAAGAAGAACAATGCTGATATATCATCCTTGAGAAAGAAATTGAAGCTTCCAACTACTGAATATTCACAAGAAAAAGAGGTGGCTGAAATTGAAGGCCACAAAGAATAAATGTTGAAGCTTATCATGGAACAAAATGTACATATAAGAGAAATGTAAGCATAAATGGATAGATTGATAAAGGATAAAGACCAGAGTGTGCATATGACCATTATCCCACTGGAGGCAGTCCCTCTGGCAGGAGTTAGAACAATAGAAGCAACCACATCAGTAGAGATTCCATCAACAATCCCAGTACAAGTTTCAGATGCATTTGAGAAACTTGTGAAATCTATGGAAGGCATGTCCATCCAAGGGAAGGAGATTAGAAAACTACAGGAAGAAGTAAAAAACCTCCAAGAGATGAAGTCTATGTTCCAGGCCAGTCACCATGCAGAAACACATAAGTCTCAGAGGGTTAGTCAACAAATACAACAACTATAGAAAGAAAATATCATGGCAAAGACCTTAGCCGAAGCTAAGGAAAACATATGGGTGGATATCAACAAGTCTATGGTAGGAATCTAGCCATCCATACATATTATATTTGAACAACATGAATTGGTACAGAAGGCCAGAGAATTAATTGGGAAAATAAGAGAAGAGTTAGGAGAAAGACCTACAGAGGCCACTGAACTCATCAGATTCCTAAACTCCAAAAATAGGCAGGAGTTAGAAGAAATGGAAATTGAAGACATGACATAGACCATCCTTGAGATCAAGAAGGTCCTAACCAAGAAAGGATTGATGTTGCAGTTAGAAGAGAAGGCTCAGGTGGAAATTGGAGTGCAGATATTTTTCAGTAAGATTTAAGTACTACACAAGAAAGGCTTCCTTGGATTATTAGTACTCAATGACAAGCTAATCACTCTGTCAGATTAAAAACAAAATATTAGTGCAGTGGCAAAGGATAGTTCGAAGTTTGTAGGGATACATGGAAGCATTACTGGTAAAGATTTCCTAGAGACATTACAGTTGGACCTAAGTATTTAGCATGATATAAACCATATCTTCATCACCAAGCCCACTTTTGCCAAGTATACTGAAATGGATGAGATATACAGAAAGTTACTCAAGGTTTCCATCCCAGGTAAAAAGAGATGGGAAGATATATGTTATTTACTTGAGTAAAGATAATTTTGAGGTTCAAGTCAGCATGGAGCGGCCAACCAAAGTCAAAGATATGAGTCACCAACTACTTCCACAAAATCAACACCAAGGATCCGAACAAATCAACAAAATTCCTCTATTTTGTAATTTGAGATCTAATTAGTTAGATATTTTCTCCATAATATCCTAGTCATTTATGACAGGATCTGATGTAAATAATTGTATAAATACTTCTTTTTTAGAAGTATTGAGAGTTGATTTTTTCACCCAGGAGCTATTGTGTAATTGTTTCAAAGGATTGACTAGTAATAAAACATGCTTATTCACATGATTCTTGTGTTATATTGTTGGTGATGTCTCTCTCTCTTTGTTGAACGTTTTCTTATTCTCTGTGATCATTTATGTATTTCAAATTCTAATCATTAAAAGAAAGTCAATAGAACATCATTTATCTTGTATACTCTGTCTCTGGTCTTTTAATGATCTATATGTTTTCATTTGAAATTGAGTAAGGGAATTCTTAACTGCTCCTTTTCTTAGCGGACTCTCATATCTTTTCTATCTTATTCACCTCATTTAATCTCAATAGATCCAACAATTTTACTATCCTGCCTTGTGAAGAAAACCTCATAAAAATCTGAATATGATCCTTATCTTTAATATAGACCCCATATTCCAATGGAAAATTAAGAATTCTTTCAACCAACTATTATAAACAAACAAACAAATTCGAACTGTCATAACTAGCCTAACATTTAAAAACTTAAACAAATCTAAATCTTACAGAGAGATCCCTCTCTGAAGCTGGCAGAGATAGATCCCAGCTTCAAAAGTGGTTTTGATAGTTACCTCTATCAATTTCTTCTACCCTTCAACAACCTCTGGAAATTACAGAGTGATAACACAAACCACCTCATCAAATAAACCAATGCTCAAAGATCCTATGCAATCTTCCAAGTTTAGGTATGGGAGGATTGACAAAACGACCTATTGGGTGCATCGTACCTCAAGTTTAGGGGTTTTCCTGAGGGGGACTCCTTCTAATTCATGTGGATGAGGTGTCATGGATGGGGGGAAGACTCTTTGGCATGGGGTTCATGACATACAAGGGGTTGTAGTGTCTCACTTATGGGTACCTTTGTAGAGGGTTTGTTGCACCTTCGTTTTCAATAAAACCCTTTTTCAAGCCCATTTGTTTCCTTTTATTTTTTTAGGATGTTTCTATATTGAATCCAAGGTGGGGCTTATACCTAAGCGTGAAACATTGTTCCCACCTTGAATATACCCTGGTCACATCATGCTTCCCCAAGTTGGAAACATGTGTGAGGATTCTACCTAAGCAATAAAAACAATGTCTACACATGCTCCACCCTGGTTGGCATTTTGTTATATTTATTTTCCACAGGTCCCATTAGTTTCTTATGAGAGACATTTCATTGTCCTCAGGATCCCTGGGTGAGAATATAGAAGGTTAATGATTGGATTTTATCTTTTTCTAGCTACAAGCCTTTGAGCCTTCATCCCCTTCTTCCCATGAAATGAGGAATAACCCCTTCTTAGGAAAATATACCCAAAAGTCCCAAAAGGTGAGGAGATGAGGGGATGAAGAGTGGAAAGTGACAAGTATGGTCAAGAATGGCATGATGACTCATCAAAAGGACCTTCAAGTAGTATACCTATCCCTAAGGGTGACCCACTTACTAGGGTGCAATGTCAACCACCAAAGTGAAACAGGGCGAAGAGCATAATTTCCAAGCAAATGTTAGATAATCAAAAGAAGTTTTAAATGCAACAAACTTAAATTCCTCAAATATTGAAATGACACTCACCATAATACCTGGCTTGTACCTCATGGAGAAATACCTAATGTTTTCCGGAAGCCAACTTATGTGGTGCATATTGTCATGTTGAATCTGGACATGTGGTGGTAATGTGGGTCTTTGTCTGTGCAAGTGGACACTGCTGGTCAAGTTGTCTCTTGATACTCCATGTTTGAAACCTAAGGGCCTCGAGGCATCATCTCCTTAGTTATCCCTAAGAATTGGGGATAACAATCCCCACTTAGGGTTTCTTTCTTGGCACCAACATGGGAGAAACTGTTAATTTTAGAGCAATTGTTAAGTTTCTTTTCAATTTACTAGATAACAATAAAATAGGTAGGATCACTGAGAGAAACACAATCACAATATACAAAATATTTATCCTAGGAAACCATCACGGGGGAGAAAACCCAGCAAAAACTTCCTTAATATAGATTGCCAATACAATGCCATGATAAAAGATCAAACACTAGAGAATAACCAAGACTAAGCAATGCGCCTCTCTCTTCCTTCTTCTCCCAACAACAACTATCTCCAAACTTGCACACTTGTTGAGTGACTTGAGTGAGTGAGCTAATGAGATGCTAGCCTCTCTTATTTATACTGGCTGGCAGGCGCTAGGGAGGTGTCTCTTCATCAAGCAGGGCCGACTTCTTCTATTAGTGGCTAAAACCACTTTAATTAGACCCAGGGGATAACTTTTTAATTAGCAACATATAATTAGGGTTTGACCAATCCACAAAAAGGGATTTGGTCATTTACAAAGCCTGACATGATCAATCCATAAAATGGGATTGATCTAATTAATAATAACTCAAAATAAGTAGACTACGCTTTGCAGTTACAATATTTCAACAATCCACCTTAACAAGAATGGTATTCTACAATACAACATCATCAGAGAGAGAGGGAAACAACATCATCAACGTATCGAACATTGTCTGGCATATCTATAAATCATTAGAATTTTTTCTTATCATCAATATCATCATCCACAACATGGAGTTGGAATGGCATAATCATTATCTGCATCAACACCAATTAGTATAACACGAATACATCATCATCATCAATAAAAACACGAGGCTGATACAACATCAACAACAACATCATCAACAAGAGGCTGAGATAACATCACAGTCAACATGAGGCTGATACATCATCAACAACAACATCATCATCACAACACAAAGGCTGGAGCAACAACATCATCACGACACGAAGGCTAGAGCAACAACATCATCATCATCATCACGGGGCAACAGAATGAGGCAGGTGTAACAACATTTTGTGGTACTCTGACAGTCCCTAAGGAGCTGCCTAGGAATCATAAGATTCCCTAGGATATAAAATCCTAACAGAGCTACCACGTTGTACTCTGATAGATCGTCCTTACCGGACCTTCGAGATCTGCCCAGGAATCATAAGATTCCCTAGGATTATAAAACTCCTAACATAGCTACCACAACTAGCATATACATGCACAGGTACTCTGACAGACCATTCTTACTGGACCTTCGGGATCTGTCTAGGGATGATCAGTCCCCTAGGATATAAAATCCTAATTGAGCTACCCGCTGTTGGTCAGGATACCATAGTATCATCAACATCACTCCCCCTTT
>CBVK0100175848.1:0-10037 GCA_900067695.1 Picea abies
CCTTGGAATGAGGCTAGGGCCTCATGGGCAAGATGATGGGCTTTGTGGGCTTGTGATGGGGTGTCACACCCACAAAGAAGAATAAACTATCTTAATTAATTGTTGAGTTTAGGAAGGGCTCCTAAACTCACTCATTGGACTCCTATAAAAGGAGAGGAGATTGTGACATTATGGAGTTAGCATGAGTGAGTAAGCACTTGTGCTAGGAGGATGAAGATTTCAGCAAGGGAATTTCAACACCTAGGTAATCTGGCCTAGGGTTTTCTGGTCTTTCTATCTTGTTCTTGGCAAGGAAAGAAGCCACACGTGTGGAGGAGAAGGCTACAGCTGAATAGGAGAGAGGCCGCACATGTGGAGGAGAGTTGTAGCAGTGAAGAACAGGCCGCACGTTTGGTACGTACCAAACGTGCGGACTGTACAGGTCCGTACAGCAAGAAAAGAGGCCGCACATGTGAGAATAAGCAGGCTAGCTGCACGTGTGGGCAGATTCTGGGCCGCACGTGTGAGGGAAATTTGGCAGCAGCAGGTCCATACGGCCGTACGGCTGACATCAGCAGGACGTACAAGTGACCAGTAGCAGGTTTGCTGATTGGAAATTCTTTCGGGTAATTTGCTGAGTTTGGTTGCTAAATTTCTGAATTTGTGAGGACAGGTTTTGTCCTCGGTTTTGGTGATTTTTTCTGGTTGTAAAGAAGGCTGGTTTTGCCTTAAGAAAATTTCTGAAATTGACATTTACAGAACAAAAATTTGTGTCTCAAATGTGCAAATGATTAATCTCATATCTTGATGTTTCTGTTGTAAATTTTTTGTCATAATTTCAGTGTAAAGTTGTTCAGTGATGACAACTAGGGTTTACTGTTGGATCACTAGGAAACAATTTTCAGATCTGAAATTAGTCACAGAGTTGCATGTGAAAATTGACATGCATTTTAAACTTAAATATGTTTACAAATAATAAATCTTAAATTCTAGCTCCTATTGAGGCTAGAACACCCCTTGACAAACTTCTTATTTCAATGTTTGAAATGGAAGCCACTTAATTAAAAATATAGGATGCTTATGGATTATCACTGCCCTTAATTGTCATAGCCATGGATACCAGTGTGTTTGCAAGGATAACTGACATTGTGAAGTATGATGTAACTAGGTATGCATTTCAAAGGCCTAGTTCTTGTTTCTTAACATGCTTGCTTTGGTATGTTTGTTTTAAGATTTCTACTAAATGAAACTCGTTATTTTGGTTTTCTTCTGATTTGTAAAGAGCTTATATGATTGTAGTTTGAAACCAATGCTTTTAAGCTCATAATGTATTTTAGTGATCAAACTTGTTGTTTGTAGAGGGTGGTACTATGAGAGGATGAATTCATTGATTTCCAGATGATCTATTCTCTAGTTTTAGTTTGAGTTTTCAAGTTCATGTTTGGAAGATTAGGCTTTTAGTTTTAATTATTTTGTCGTTCTCTATAGCAATAGGCTCTTACGTTTGAATTTTATTGTACCTGTGTTAACATCTTCTGTCTGTGTTGTCCAAACATTGTTAGCATTGACTTCTTATGTGGTGCTGCAGATATATTCATAACTGATGTTGTTTGTATCTAGTCTGGAGGAAATAAATTGAGGGGTTTGCAAAAACATGCCTAACGCCTATAAAGTGGACCTTAACCCTTTTGAAATGGAGTTTGTGATGTTATCTTTCAGTAACCTCCAGAGAAAATTGTGGCTAATATTCTGGAGTTTGGAAGAGCATTGTAATAAAACTTTATAGGTTTTTCAGAGCATTGTAGCTTTGTTTATTTGTCTGTCTTTCCTAGCATCTTATAGGATTGAATATTAGTTGCACATTTAAGCTGTGAACCTGCATCCGTGTCTCTTAAATTGAACAATTGTTTAGCAGGTTAGAGAAATAAGGATAATTGGGCTGTTGAATTTTTGAATTTAGGCCTTGGTATGCCTTGCCATAAATTATCCAAGGGTTGCACTGCAAATGAAAGTAGACTATTGCAATAATCAAGAAACATATTGTTGATTTATAGAGAAAGTGTGGTTGTCTAGTGTGGAAATCAAAGATGGAAAATATCACTTTAGATCCTGATTTCTTGACACATTAAATTACAATGTTCAATTAAATCTGGTAGTTAGGTGGTAACATTCTCTTTAAGACTCCAGAATGTTTAAATATAAATTAAACCAAGGTTGTTTCTAGCTATGAATTAGGCTCCAAAATGAAGATTTGTGAATTGAACTATAGGCAACGACACCAGTTCTAATTTTTGACATGCTTATTGTTTCGATTGATGGGTACAAGTGAAACATATCATTTTTTTCAGAAGAATATTGGGAATAAGTTTGAAGCATGTTTTCTTTTGGTCAATGGAAGATATGTATGCTAATGGAGTTTAAACTAGTGAAGGTCATTGTTACAAACCACCGATACTTACAAAGGATTATAGTTCTGGTTGCTTAAGTATGTTTCTTTGTTAAAGTGTGAATGAGAATGACATTTTTGGTGCTCTGTATGATGGAAGCATATACATGTGCAGAGTAATTCATTTATTTATTAAGTTTTTAAATAATATTTTCATGTATCAAAGTCTATTTTTGTGTCAAAAAAACAAACCTACAAAATTGTATTATCTCCATTGCTTGTGGAGGTATTGTTTTTCTTTTGCATTTGATTTTAATTTTTATTGTAATGTCCTTACTGGAAAAGTTAGTTTGGTGTAGTTGGTAGTGGTTTTTATTTTTATTTTATTTTGTTTTATTTTTATATCTGTATGAGGGTTTGCCTCTCTCTTTGATAATTAGTTCTTTTTCCCATGGTCACTATAGCTCTCTGACATTTCCGTAAAGAAAGCTACCTAGGGAATTGGGTCCTTTAACATGATCCATGATCCAGGTTCAATTTTGTTTCTGATATTTTGAGTAACATCTTTTTGGAGACTTATTTTGTCCCTATCTGACCTGAACTAAGAGGTTTTTCCATTTATATTTTGTTGGTTTTATAATTAAATGTGGTTGTTTGAATGGTTGTTCTACGCATGCTTATGGAGTTTCTGTCAGGAGTTGTTTATTAAACTGATAATCCAGGTTCGTTTATGTGCCACATCAACCTGGGAAGAGATTTTTTATTGTGTTGTTGATATTGATCCAATGGTGGCAGTAGATTTTATGAAAATATACTGTTGTTTCATGACAAACAGTTTTCAAAAGCTGAGAAGAATGTGAAGGAACCAAATTCTTTACCTTTATTATGGGATCCTTTCCCCCTCCCTGGATACATCCAAATACATATTGTATTTGGTTCCTTATCGGATATGATGTGAATCCTTCATGTATTTGTATTTGGAAGGACTACAGTATCAATTTCTTTTGAATCGTCTTCTAAATCGCTTGAAGACTGCATTTTCCCACACTATGCAGCATACAACTTACTACATAAAACACCTTGTCAGTGCCATCTTTCTACAACGTTAATGTCATATTAATGTCTACATTTTTGTTCTTTGGTTGTCTCTTTTAAGAAATACATTTATATTTTTTTCAGCATTCTCAGTGGGAATATGTTTCTTTTGCACCTTCTAGCTTCTCCTTTTACTTTTACCAACTCTTTTCTATTCTGTATTTTTGAATTTATTTAAAGATTGCCAGCTACTACACAAGAACTATTGCCCAGTAAAAATTAAACATGCCATACACGGCTCTACTTGGAGGAGAGTTTGCAGCATTAGTCAAACATCAAGGACTTGGTCTAAATAAATGTGAGTTTTACGAAGGGTCAAAAGCTATGGTCTAAATAAATGTGAGTTTTACGAAGGGTCAAAAGCTAAGGTGTCATAGGGGAAGAGGATTGTATGCTCTGAGTCAATCCCTTGTGAAGGCATAGAATATTTACAATCCCTACTATGATTGTGCATACTTTCAGAAAGGAGAGCCTAATATTGAGAAGATATTAATAGTATGGGAGAATAGGTGGACAGGAGGAACAAAATGGAGGTCTTGTGGCTCTTCCAACATATTGAAGTATGTGAATTTGTTTGTATTCCTACATACAAGGACTTTCTTTTTGTCCCATGATAGAGGGGATTGTGTCACCAACATAATGAATCATTAGCAAATGAAAATCCTATTGAATTGGGATGTTAATGATATGATTTTGGGATTAATTGTATAACTTTTTGACATTTATGAATAGTTTATGTATCCTAAATATCGTTAGATTTTTATCTAGTTGCTTTGCGGTTGATTCTCGTTCCTCATAATTCCAGCTCAACCTTCACCTCATGATATGTGTAGAGCTATTGATGGTGCAACACTAGGTTGGGCTGAGGGATGAACTAATGCTATGTAGGGGTGAGTTAGGAGGGTGCATGCATGCCTCAAGTATAGATATGTGAATCTTCAGTTCAATTAAATTTTTTATGTTGCATGCATGATCTGTTTTTAGCCTAGGGTGTAGATCCCTAGGTAGCTTAGGCCCATTGCACGAGAGGTTATATTCTAGGAGGAGGGGCTCATATCACTAAGATGCATGTGGTTGTTTATCTCAATTTAGAGGCCTAGCAATTGCATGCTTTGATTTAGTCACCTTCAGTTGAGGTGTTGTATTCCTACCACTCCTATCCATGCAAGAGGGTGCAATAGAGGATCAGATTAGGGTTAGGGTTTGACACATTCAAAGTGAGTGCTTCTTGCATGTGTTCATATAAATTGTACTTTCCCTTCTCTTTCTATTCTATAAAGGAGTTGTAGGGTGCACCCTTGTGTTGGTTAGCAAGTTTTAGTTTTGAGCTATTTTTGTGTATTTCTTCTTGTTAGTGTTTCAATAGAAGATAGATGTTTTTGAGAGTTCAAATTTGTGTATTTGTTGTTTGTATCTCCAACTATGTGTTTGTACTAGATTAATGTACTCGATGGTCATTGTTTTCATTGAAGTTTTCATGTTTTAGGTTACCTATGTTTAGGTCATTCTTTGAAAGTGTAGAATTTGCTTACCATGGTTTGAAAATTTAACATGGTATAGGACCATGTTTATAGAAATATTCTAGGATTTTGTGTATGAAGAGATCACTTGATTGTGAGGAGTTGTCAGAGTTTTAGTGGGTGTGATGCCTAAGCTTCAATGATTGAAGCAAATATGTGGCAATGATTGGTGCATTGACCTGTGATAGGTTGTTGGTGAGATGCCCATGATCTTCGAGTGATTGGAAGGTTGTTATTGATCAAAGATAAGGGATCTTCAGTTGGAATAGTTTGTATACTTGATTTATTTTGAGGCTGATTTGGTTGTTCAAGTGTGCTTTTAGGATTTGCAATGATGGTTAGTTTCCGTCTCCAAGAGTGTCACATGTTGGAGGGTGCTTCCAAATTTGTAGTGGAAGTGTAAGTCGTAGAATCTCTTGGAGGAAGTTGCACTGTGGTATCTTGTGGATAAGGATGTCACCACTCCCATTGATCCCAAGGACTTGACATAACATATGAAGAAGTTGACCAAGGAGAAATGAATTGTGCTTGATTCGATGAGGATCAGTTGATTTCTCACATTGTAGATAAGACAACAAAGGATATGTATGATGATTTGGTCACTCTATATCAAAGTGTGAATGTATCCCAAACAATGTTTTGGAAAACCAACTCGTAGCCATAAGAGACATGGTGGATGAGGGTGAAATAGTTTAGATAACTCTGAATGGGTTCCAATCATCTTGGGACATGTTTGTTTGAGGTATATTCACTCATGATAAGTTGCCCACATTTGAAAATTTGCGGGATGTCTTTGTCTAGGAGGAGACAAGGTTGAAGATAATAGCAACCAAAGATGAGGAGTTTCAAAACTTAGCCCTCATTTGGAGGATGAAGGGAGAAAAGAAAGGAGGACTTTGGAGGGGTTAAAAGAACAAGAAGTAACACTCAAGTTTTTCCAAGGGAAGAAAGATCTAAACCATGTGAAGTGCTTCAAGTGCCACAAGAATGACCACTATGCTTCTCAGTGTTTTGAGGAGAGGGGAAAGGGTAAGCAACAACAATAGAAGCAATGTGTAGGGAGTGCAAATGCTTTTGCAAGAGTTGATGCACTTGCATCCATAATAAAGACATGTCATGCCTTGCTCCTAAACCATTTTTGGTTTTGGGTGGTATGTGGATAGTGGAGCTTCTAGGCACATGAAAACCAACATATTGTCTTTCTTTAAATTGCAAGAACAAGATTATGACATGTAGGTGGAGCTTGGTGATGATGCCATGTACTCAAATGATTAGGATGGGTTCTATCTCATTCTATAGGTGGCCAAGTGATGTTCTTGAACTACATGATGTATCGTTGGTTTCTAGATTAATAAAGAATCTTCTTTTAGTTTCTTGCTTAACAATTCTTAAGTGCGTGGCTGAGTTCGATTATCAACGAGTGAACATTATAAAACCCATTCAAGATCTTGGTTGAGTTTTGGATAGAGGATCACGTGAGTGTGTCTTTTACAAGTTGCTAGAAGATCTACTCAATCATGAAGCTTTGGTGCAAAACAATGACAATTTGTGAGTTATGGAAAAAATGATTAGGTCACTTGCACTTTGGAGCTCCGCCTCTCTTGAAGGACAAGGTGCAGGAAATGTCAAAAATCAAGATTAAGAATATTGGAGTGTGCAATAAATGTACACTCAATAAGCATGCCAAGGTTGCATTTCCAAGCACTAATCATAGATTGAGAGGGATTCTTGATCTCATTCATCTAGATGTGTGTGGACCTACGTTAATGGCTTCATTGTTAGGTAACATTTACTATGCTTCATTCATTGATGTTAGGAAAACACAAATTTATGTCATGAAGACCAAATATAAGGTCTTAGTGAAGTTCCAAGATTTCAAGGTTCTCATGGAGAGTCAGACAAGTACAAAGATCAAGATTTTGACATTTGACAATGAAGGTGAGAATACCTCCATGGTTTTTGATGCATTTTGCATGGATGCAAGTATTAAGAGGACACCCACTATGCCTTACAACCCTCAACATAAAGGGGTTGCAAAAAGGAAGAAAATATCCATCATATAGACAACAAGGGCCATGTTTCATGACCTAGATTTGCCCATGTTTCTTTGGCAGAGGTAGCCACTCGTGTTGTTTACATTTTGAACAGAGGTCCATAGAGTGTTGAAGGACAAGACTCTAGAGGAAACTTTCACAGGTGAGAAACTTGATGTTTCTCATTTTCAGGTGTTTGGGAGTCCTATCTACATTCATGTTCTAGAGGAGAAGGCGACAAAACTTGAACCCTCTAGTGTGAAGGGTATTCTTGTTGGCTCTAATGAGTCCTCTAAGGCTTATAAGGTCTATGTTCCATCTTAGTGGAAGATAGTAATGATTCGAGATGTGATGTTAGATGATGATGATTGGTCCTTTGAGTCTTAGGAACGTTTTACAAAGGTCGAGGAGGGTGAATAACTTGTTGTTCCAAGCATTGATTAGAAAAATATGACATTTTAGATTTAGATCAATGAGAATCTAGAGATGGAATCAATGCCTCTTTACCTTCCAATTTAGCAAGGAAGCCTAAATGGATTGCATAGACATTGTAGGAGGTACGAGATCAAGATGGAGCTCCAAAGGATTTTTTTTCGGTGAGTCACCCCCTTAAGAAGTTCCTAGTGATGTTGCATTGTTTCCCTCCATCATTGATGCATATCATTCCAATTTTGAGGAGGTAAATTCAAAGTAGGTGTGGCAAGATGCGATGGGGGAGGACTATCACTCCATTTTATAAAACAATGTTTGGGAGATTATATTGAAACAAAGGGGAAGTCAATGATTGACTCCACATGACTGTAGAAGGTGAGGCATATCGCTAATGGGAGCATAGAGAAGTATAAGGCCAAATTCATTGCATAAGGGTTCTCTTAGAGATAGGGAGTTGACTACAAAGAAACCTTTGTTTCAATTATAAGATACTCTTCTATAAGGGTAATTATGTCTCTTCCATCTTATTGTGATTGGTCTTTATATCATATGGATGTAAAGACAACAGTTTTGAATGGCAAGATAAATGAAGTGTATATCAATTAGCCTAGGGGATTTGAGGTACATGTGCGAGATACCCACATATATAGGTTTTAAGAAGGCCTTGTACAGATTGATGAGTGCTTGTTGAACTTGGGCTTCACCAAAATTGTTGTAGATCCTAACCTTTACTATCTATTTGATAAATTTTATATGATAGTTTTGGTCCTACATGTGGATGACCTAATATTTACTGGTTGTAATGAGAAGCTCATAGCATGGGGTAAGGGGGAGTTGGATTTTGAGTTTGATATGAAGGGCATCAACGCTTTGCACTATTTTCTAGGTCCCGATGTGTGGCATGGTACACATGAGGTTTTCCTTGGTCAAGGGAAGTACACAATAGATATTTTGAAGTGATTTGAAATGATGGATCGTAAGCCCTTGTCTACTCCCATGGTTTTGAATATGAAGTTCATTATGGATTCAAATTCAAATTGGGTAGATCCTTTAGTGTATAACAAGTTGGTTTCCAAATGTATTTGGTGAACACTCGACCTCATATTTTCTTTGCAATAAATACATCGAGCCAATTCATGGTTGAGTCAAGACATATTTACTAGAAAGCATGTGCTCTGATACTTTAAGGGTACATTTCATTATCGATTGAGGTATGTTGGGGATGGAGAGTTGATGTTGTAGGGCTTTGTGGATTCATAGTGGGCAAGTGAAGCTAGTGCTAGGAAGAGCATTTTAGGGTTTTGTTTTAGCATGGGGATAGGTAGGATATCCTAGTTCAATATGAAGTAGGCAACAATGGCATTGAGTTCAATAGAAGTAGAGCAAATGGAAACTTCTGCTAGTTGTGAGGCTTTTCGACTTTGCAAGTTGATAGAAAAAGTCACCGATCATATGTTGAAACCAACATTTGTGTATAGTAACAATCAAAGTTGCATTAGAATTTATGAGAATCTAGTGTTTCATGATCGCTCCAAGCATATACACATCCAATACCATTTCTTCATAGACAAAGTTCATAAGGTAGTAGTGGTTCTTGAGTATGTTCCCTTGAATTCACAAGTTGTAAGCATTTTGACTAAGCCCTTATCAAAGGGGAAGTTTGAGATGTTGGGGAAGAGATTAGGTTTGGTGGAGAACATCTTCCTTGTAAAGGAGTGTTGATTTTTACCTTATTGCTCGATTGTTGGTTCTCCTTCACCATGGCACAACAATTTCAACAAAACCTTCACCTCTAGATCTGTTCATATATCGACCTTCAATTAAGCTTTCATTTTATTTTTAGGTTGCATCCATGGTATATTCTTAAATAAGGCATACATTCCTAAGTAGCCTAGGGTGCATTGCATGAGTGGTTCTATCCCAAGACAATGACAACAAATCCCTAGGAAGCATGTAGAAGTTGATCTCCACTTTAGAGATTGGTTGCATGCTTTGACTTAGTCATCCCCAGTTGAGGTGCTTTATTCCTGGCACTCATATCCATGCAAGATGACATACTAGGTGATTAGATTAGAGTTAGGGTTTGACACATTCAAACTAAGTGCTTCTTGCATTTGTCCAAATGCATTGTACTTTCCCTCTTCCTATTCTATAAAGGAGATGTAGGATGCACCATTGACTTGGTTAGCAAGTTTTAGTTTTGATCTATTATAATGTATTTCTTGTTTTTAGTTTTTTGATAAAAGATAGATGTTATTGAGAGTTCAGATCTATGTCATATTTATACTAGTATGTATTTATAAATTAATGTACTCAGTGGTTGTTGGTTTGCTTGGAGTTTCCACGTTTTCAGCTACCTAAGTTTAGGTAATTCTTTTTCAATGCAAAATCTGTGTACCATGGTTTGAAAATTTAACAAGTACCATGAAAATGAATCAACACACTATTTATACAATGCTTTTAAATTTGAAGTAAATCTTCTTAACATCATACTTGTCAAATTTTAACTTGAGGCAAATCTATGGTGGAAATATAAATTTGACATTTGCAACTACATGAATCTATTTCAATCAAATTCATATACATAAAACT
>CBVK0100175867.1:0-20465 GCA_900067695.1 Picea abies
CTTCCCTGGTAGTTCTTCTTCTTCTCCTTCGTCTAAGTTGGAACATGACCAATACCTTTTCACTCAACTAGTCCCTACATCCAAATTTTGTGTCGAAGATGACCGTTGCATGAGACCAGGCATTGTGTAGGATATTCCTGACCTCTTTCATTCGATAGTAACACCTAGCCATGCAACGACTTCTTTTTCAAACTAAACCTCGTCTATGTAAAATGGGAGAGAGTTCACATGGAAGAGTGATGGATCAAACTCAAGAGGTCGGAAAAAAATATAGACACGATTCATTTCGAAACAGATGTTGTGTTTCTGTCGATTGAGTAATGATTGTATATACCATTTGGAATGCATTATACATATTTAATCGCTTCGTGGTATTATTGTAATCCCATAACACTGCTAGAACTTGCTCATCCCAGTCGTCCCAATTTGTGCAACATACTTTAGTCAACCCCATCTCCAATATTTTATTAAATGCTTCCATTTTTCCATTAGCTTGTGGATGATAAGGAATTGTCTTATGATGTTTAATAAAAAATTCTCTTGTTAGCATCGTGATAGTCTCCATGATAAAATGGGCTCCTTGATCACTTGTCAAGCTTTGAAGACAGCCAAACTGGGTAATGATATTCTAAAACATAAATCGTGTTGTTGTGGTTGTAGATACTGAACAACTTCTACTTCATCTCATCGAGCTAGGTAATTAGTTGCGGTAATTATGTATCTTTCCTTGGAATGCTTGGCAGGGGGATTTATCGGATCGATTAAATCAACAACCCATTTTTCAAAGGCTTGTAGTGCTTGGACAGGGTGTACAGGTAACTCAGCAAGACGATATGGTTTCCCCACTCTTTGACATACGTCACAGGCACAAGCATATTCATTAGCATATTTAAACATTGTAGTCCACCATGACCCTACTTGTAATATCTTCTAGGAAGTTTCCTTTCCGCCAACATGTCCTCCTGCAACTCCACTATGACATTCCCATATAATATCAAGTCTTTCATGGTCTAGTACACAGGGCCTCAAGATGCTATCCAATCATAATTTGTACAATTGGCACACAGTTAGTTGATAGTCTGCAACACAAAACACTAGGTTCTTTTTCTGAGTTGCAGAATAACCTTTGACATAGTACAAATGGTTAAGAATAATGCAATGTTCGACAGATAATTAGGAATAACCTCCATACAGAAAAAATCTGCATCAGGGAGCTGATCATCTACAACTCCGCCACTTTCTCCTGACTCTAGTCTAGACAAATGATCTAGCCCCACATTTAGTTTACCAGGCTTGAAAATGACCTCAAAAGAAAACTCCTGAAATAATAACAACCATCTGCAAATTCAACCTTCTAACACAAGTTTGTTAACCAGATACTTCAAAGAAGAGTGATTAGTAAAAAACTTAAAATGATTGCCTAACAAACAAACAATTTCTAAACTTTTGTAAAGCATAAACCATTTCCAAACCTCCCCTTTCAGTTGTAGTGTAGTTGTGCTCAACATGGGAAAACTTTATGTTGGCAAAGTAGATAGGATAATCAATATTTCCTTCCCATGGTTGTGCTAGAATAGTTCCTAACGCAATCGCATAGGCATTAATGTGCACATGAAACCCAATTTTTCAGCCAGGATAAGTTAAAATAGGTACAGTACTCAAATTTTCTTTTAGTAGGTCGAACACTTTATCACAATCTTGAGTCCAACAAAATTCTTCAGATTTATTTAGTAGTTGTTCCAAAGGTTATGTTATACTTGTGTAATTCCTAATAAATCTGCGATAATATTCAGTATGGCCCAAAGTAGTTCGAAATTGTTGGACAGTGGTAGGAGGAAGCATATTAAGAATTACTGCAACTTTCGTAGGATTGACTAGCACTCCTTCTCTACAAACTATATGTTCGAGTAGATTACCAAAGGGTACACAAAAAACACATTTTCTCAGATTAAGGGAAATTTGTAGTTGTCTATAGCAGTCCAACATCATCCGTAATAGTTCGATGTGCTCCTTGAGTAATTTTTACATAGTCCAATAATCCAATTATACCTCGAGAAACTTATGAATGAAGTCGCAAAATGCTACAATCATTATCCGAGAGAACACTGTTGGGGCATTCTTGAGCCCAAAAGGCATAAAATTATAGGCAAATAAACCCACTTAGTAGTGAAGGTAGTATTTTTCTTATCTTCTTCAGCAATTCGGACCTAGTGGTATCCAAAAAAACCATCTGTATAGGAATATGCTTTGTTTCTTGCTACTTGATCCAGTACCTCATCACTAAAGGGGATAGGAAAGGGGTCATGTACATAGGAAACGTTCAGGCTTCTATCATCCACAAAAAATAGTATATCCTTCATACATTTCTTTCTTTGTATGATGATAGGACCAATTCATTCAGCCTTATCAACAGGGAAAATTAGTCCAGTCACTAGCATCCTATCAATATCCTTATTCACCTTCTCTTTGACTCTGCGTTTCAGACGGTATGGCCTGTGTTTAATTGGTCTTGAGTCAGGTTTTAACTCTATCTTCATCTCCCCTAAATATCCCTTAATATCTTTTAATTATGAAAATCTTGTCTAGAACAGATCCTCATATTCCTGCATCAGGGATTGTATCTTTGTTGCGGTCTACTCATCCCACTAGTCCCATATGGAAGCTAGCTTAGGGTGGCCCTCACTCCCAATATTTATTTTTCACAACTTTAGGGGTTTATAATAAGAACTATTAACATCATCCAACTTAGTTTACTGAACAACTCTAGTGCCTTCTGATTCTCTAAATGTCACATTCCTAAGATCATCTAGGCCTTTGAAATAACTTGGGTCTTCATCAATTTTACTACAAATTAGAGGTATTCATGCAGGGTTTGTGTAAAGGATATGATGAAGTAGGTATTCATATTCAGGACATACTATGGGAAGATGTAGAGGTTTAAATTTATCTGTAAATAACATTTTCTTAATTTGTTGCAAAGCTAAGGTGATTTGAGGCGACTTACCCGAGAATGAGAAGTATCGATAGAACTGGGTTTGAACTACTTCCCACCAAGAAGTTTGTCGTTGAGACTCCTCATGGACATACCAAGCAGTTGGAATTTGTCCCAAAGAATGAATAAACTAATGCATCCAAAATGGAGAAGGTAGTTTTGCAGCTTCCCATACTTGAATACAATGCACAACATGCTTCTTTGGATTAGAGGACCCATTGAATGCTACCAAAGTTGAGGTCTGAATGTTTGGTTCCTAATCTTTATTTGGTTGAGTAACCTGTGATGGGGGAATAAAGTGATATTGGATGGCACAGTTTGCTTCATCATAGGAAGGAAAAGTATCCTTATGGGTGGCCCACCACCTAGCTAGAGATGACTTTAAGGAAATAACAAGTACATGAAGTCTTTGCTTTGGTGCAACCTAATCCTCCAGATCAACAAGAAAGCTGCCTAAATATGAAGTTCCATCATAAACAAGGTGTTCTCTAATCTATGATATAATCCACCTAGAAGCTTTGATAATCGTGCAACGCCTTGAGAAGTTCTCATATTTGCCTTGTTTTCAATTGTCAAAAGCGAACTTAGAATCTTCACACTAGAACTTAGATTACATTAGCAGGGTTAATGTAATCTACCCACTTCCCTGTAGTCAAAGTGTAAAGTTGATCCAAGACATATTGTTCCATGTTCTCATCAACTAGATCTGTATATCAAGGACCTTAGTAAGGGTATAAAGGTTGGGTTACTTTCATACCATCCGATTCAAAGGTCATGATTTCCTTCTTGAGATCTATACATCGTAATTTTTATATGCCCAGTCGATACCCAATAGAGATGGATATGGATCCTTCTCTCCCATTACTTCTATGACCTCAAAATATGCTAATGTTTTAACGCTAGCTAAGTCCATTTGTACATTTTGTAGCCTCCCAATAGGATAGATACAGTATTGATTGGCCATGCACAATAAAATAGGTGAATAAAATATCTTGGTATTACCCATGGCTTCCCAAGTTTTCTTTGGTAGTATGTTGATGTCAGATTCCAAATATAGAGTAATATCATTAATCTTGTAGTCGTTGATATGGGAATTTAGTCTAATTTCTTTACCATATCTTTGCTTCCTCCTTTGTATTATACTTTTATGTCTCTCCAAAAGATTAGCAACAATCGAATCCTCTGGGTTCCCTTCAGCCTCCAAAGTCCCCCTAAGCACGTTCCACAAGTTTTTAGTGAGTTGTTTGTCATCCAAAATATCCAAAAAATTTGGAATCATAGTTCAATAATCTTTTATGATGTCATTGGCAGGTTCTTTGGAACTAACAGGTTTTTCGCGAGTCTTGGTTGGAATTCAACACTTGGCTCTGCAACTACCGATATGGAAGGTTTACAAATTTATTGAAACATTTCTACGGTGTTCTAGAAGAACTCCTTTTTCCTCAGGGGATCATACTTAGCATTCATCGATACCACTTTCTAAATATTACTTTGATTGGGATTGTCAATATCAACACCAATCCTTGTCCCTCATCGAGTAATAATACTAATATTGGGCACCTTTATTTTAGTGATAGGTCAGGGCTCATAATTAATCATATTGGTGCCTCACTACCTTGTGCGATCTTCGCACTTTGCGATCAACTTGGGGAAATAATTGGTGGCATGAGTGTTTTTTCTATAGTGGGAACACCAAGGTCATCTTGGAAGAGGGAATTCTCTAGCAATATTTCCCTACTCATCACAATTATAACATTGAGTTGGCCCTCTTCCGCCAGTTCATCCACTTCTAAAACCTCCTCCACCTCTGTGTCCATCTCCAAACCCTTGTGGATTTTCGTCGACCCTAAATGTAGATATGTCCAACCTATTCACAAGAGCATCCAAGGTGTGACAATACTTGGTGGTGTGAGTGGGTGACCCACATAATTTGTAGTATATTGTATTCAGAACAAGTGAATAACTTTGTAGGATTGGACAATGCCGAGGGGAGTGACCATGGCTTCGACACATTTCACAATATTCCCCACTCTAGCCTCCTTGATTATTTGAGAAAGTGTGGTATTGCACATGGACATGAAATGGCACTGCAGCGACAACTTGCATGACCCCTTCCAATGGTCCTATCGACAAAGGCGACATCGGGTGTTGAGAGGGTATTGTGCCCCTCAGTATAGGACATTCTGTCGCTATATGAACCTTAGTGTAGTAGCCAGTACACCATACCTGCAGTTGACCTGATCTAGGGAGGGTCAACTCTTGAATCTTGTCCTTTGATCCCAAAATATAGCCTTACAGATGCGCAACATGAGTGTCTTCAGTCGGTCTCATAACCCTCAAGATTCCTAGGTAGCCAACCATTGCTTCTATTTTCATCACTTGTTCTAAGGATTCCCCTACTGGGTTAATGGTATATGGGTTAATGATAATAGCCCCTGTATAAACCATTCACGTGGGTGGTCTTCATGGATGGGGTTTTCCAATTTCCTTATTTCATCCTTAAATTATTGGTTATACTCCTAGGAATACTCACCATCTCTCTGTTTGATCTCTCGCAACTCAGGAGAGCCTATTATTCTGACTGGGGTAAGCGAAATTATTCTATGAACTGTTGTTTGACATGAGCAACAGTGAAATCTTGTCCTTGAGGATTTCTTGTTTCAATGGATTTCATATATCATTTTAACGCACAACCTCTCAAGGTGGTTTGAAACTTGACTAGTTTATTAGCATGCAAAGTTCCATGAGACCTCTAGATGGCCTCACAAAGGAACCAATGCTCTTCGACATCCTCATCCCCTTTACCCCAAAATTATGGGTATTGGGTGAGGGATCATGCATGTTGAGTTTCCATTAGAGAACTTGAGGATCCTATCAAAATAAATCATGAAGGTCATGGTTGTGAAATAGCTAAAGTACTCGCTACACTGCTACTACTACTACTTCTTAAAATTCCTAGACTAGATAGGTTAGATGCAACAAAACCTATAGAAATATTAATCGGGGAGATTATAAAATTTGCAGACGATGCTGGGGGGTTAAGAAACTCAGGGCTGGGTCCTTTGTTGACATAACATATTTCTTTAATTTTGGGGGTCACGTGATCTTGCAAGATCACTTATACTTCATAGTGCAGTCCTATAAATTTTGGTGTTATGAGCTTTGATTCTTTCGTAACTCCTTCTGAGGTCTCATCTAAGCCACCTGCTCCATATGTGGGACCTATTCTCCCTACTTGATCTGGTTCCCCTAAGGTTCCCACCTCTTCTCTGCTCCTGTAGAACCTTCACTACTCTCACCAAATCTCTCCTTCAACCATCAACTAGCCAACCTTCCACGTTTATGAAACTCTCACAACCTTTCTAATTCCTTCTTCCGACTACCATCACAGTCCATATCCTTCTACGATGGATCAGATCTATTCATAAACTTTCTCATTTGAGTTTTCCATCTCTTTTTGGCAGCTGCAACCCTCCTCATAGCTCATTCATTTCTTGCAGTTTTCTCTCGTCGACCCCCCTTTTCTTGAAAATCCTTCTTTATCGGCTCATGACCCTGCCTTGAACCACCCCCCCAGGCATAGGGGTTTACACTACCATCTCCACTAAAACAGGTAACATCCCCTCTCTTGCAAGCCAAATTTTAATTCAAAGGGGGATTTCCTACAACAGTCTTCCTCGGGATCCTTCTTTGAATACGACTTATGATTTTGAAAAAGATGAGTGGTTCTCAACAACAAATTCAATCATATATCCTTCCAAGGTGGTCTGTACCTAGAAATCCATAGCCCTATAAATTGGATGATTAATCTGGTGAAGGGATGCTAAACGCCCAACAATCCAATTGTAGGTTTTCTTGACTCTATCTCTGAATTCTTTTGCTTCTTGTAACTAGTCGAGCCACTAAAATACCTCTTTCATGAATCAAATCCTAAATATCTCGTACTGGTTGCTTGCTCTTTTCGATTAAAAGACAAATCTCTTCATAACCCTCACACTTTTTTGCCATGGCTCAACTTCTTGTAGAATAAATTCATCACGCCTTCTTTCCCACCAATTCTCAATGTCATACTTAAATATGTGATGCGACATCATCTAAAACTCACTAGAAAGCTTCATGTCCCGACAATGGAACCATTTTTTGCTGCATAATTGGAGACCGGGGTTCTCGGAGGTTACCAACAATGATACCATTGTATTCTAGTAGTGCTCCTTCCACAAGGAAAGAAGGTCTCACTCGAAGCACAACCGAGACTTGTGTGTGATAATGTGAGTCAGTGAGGATGCCTCACCAGATCTAATGAAACACAATACAGATTCATACTTGAATGCGGAAATATTATATCATTAGAAGTCTAAGCCTGTATGTGCAATCCATAATCCATGTTATGTCGCGGAATATAGATAAGTGCATACATCACATGATCTTGTAAACAATGTCACACCTACCAATTAGATAGAGTAGGAAAGATTGTGCATCACACAGATCAAATATTCATACACACAATGAAAAATTTTGGTGGCTGAATAATCCTTCATGTTATTATCAGATCACAACCCAATATACATAGAGTGTCTCTTCCACATCATCACTTATAAAATAGAATCAATAATCACATACCCACTCTGAAACCTTAGACTTCTTAGCAAGCACAATACCCAATATACATAGAGTGTCTCTTCCACATCATCACTTATAAAATAGAATCAATAATCACATACCCACTCTGAAACCTTAGACTTCTTAGCAAGCACAATTAATTCCCTGTAGTTCTTTACAATAGCTTATCGCAACAAACTCAATGACAGTAATGACAATAGCATGATGACAAAAGAAGAATGAAAAGGAATCTAGCAACAATCATCTACAATTATTGATAATATCAAAATATATCAGAATTAGCTCGTCGACTTAACAACTAAGCAACCCATCAACTCGACAATTAGGCAACCCTTTCCCATTACATATTCCCATATTTATGGATTTTCCTTGGGTGATTCTTGACTTCTTGAGTCTGCTATTATCTTTTCTTGATTCTGCTTTCTCTCTGTACGCTCTCGAGGCTTCTAGATATTTCCACTTGCTGGTCTAGCTGGTGCATGAACTGTTTCTATTGTTGGTGTGCTTAGAGTTAGCTTTTCACTCATCATAGCTACTTTCTGCCACTTCTAGCCTTCCGCTGCCCTACTACACTTTTTCTCAAAACTGTGATACTTCCACAAAATCAAACGTCCTCCAAAACAAAGGGCCCAACAACATTCACTAGGTTAGTCAACCTATGTGCAAAATCCCCACAAACATATGTCATCAAAACCAAGTTTTGAAGTCAAAGTCCCCCAATCCACAATCTTCAAAGCACCAAGTTGCAAGTATGCCACCCAAATTCTTAAGTATTGGGCCATGTATTTATTTATGCCACCAAGTAATAAAAGTATGAAACAACTCAAAGGTGCATGGGATAGACAAGGTGTAGGTTAATTCCAACTAATAAGAGGCTACCACATGTTTGAGTAAGGGCTTAGTTGAAAATCAAAACATGTGGCAATGATGTAAGGATGGAAATCTTCAACATCAATCAAGGCCATGAATGAAGGGTAATAAAACCACATCATAGAGATGGCTCTCAATTTGATTATTCCTCTAACGATAAGGTTGATCATAGTCATGTCGGTGACCATAAGCCATTAAATTTGAAATGCACCAAGATATCCAACTAATTCTAAAAAGGAAACAAATCACATGACATTTAAATAGTTGAAAGCATGAAAACTGAGCCATGTGTGTGTAATGTTTAGGTGCAACATGTCTTGCAACCATAACTAGAAAGGCACATCATTTCCATAAGACCCATCCATTAACTAAATGACAATGCATGAAATCTGTAACATGAAATAAAAATGTAAAGATCCACGTGATAACCATACACTAAATATGATAAAAATGAAATCATAAGTGTTATTCTTCTACAATAATTGTAATCGATGGATTAGCATCCCCATTATAAATCAAATTATGAGCCATGATACCACCAAATACATAAAAACTTGAGTTCTTGGAAAAGTAAACATCATAAAAAAAAATCACCATTCCACAACCTATATAATAAGGAAACCATCATGCCACAACCCAAATGGAAAGACAATGCTTCCATCATATGAATTAGTGCTATCACCCATCAATCACAACAACTTATGCCTCTCACGCAACTAGGTGATGGACTCCTCTTGAGTTTTAAGTCATAATTGTCAACAAAGAGGAGTCATATATTAGAGGAATAGGCCATAGTAGGTTCAAACTAAGTCTTTGTATAAAGCCTATAGGCACAAGTAGAACTTTTATAAGGCTTACTATAAGGGGTATTTTTGAGGATTTTTATGTAAATATTTATATTGTGTAATTGAAGGGAGGAGTGTATAAAAGAGAATTATTTTATCTTATATAATAGATATGGTATTTGTATAAAAACACCAAAAAAAGGTAATATTTTGTTCTAACTTGAAATATAATTTATGATTTAGCTATACCACTCTATTTATTTAAAAAAATTGGAAATAGCCAAGCTTCATAATTCAATATCATTAGCTAAAATATAATTCTACAAAAGCAATGTTTAATATTAAAAATAATGCTTTTCACTAAGAGGGATGGTTGGAAATAATAATGAAAAGGCTATGCAAAGCAATGTTTAATATTAAAAATAATGCTTTTCACTAAGAGGGATCGTTGAAAATAATAATGAAAATGATATATGCATAGAAGTAAGTTAGGTTTGTGTTAATGAACATATAGGAAGAAATGCACAATTTTATACACTTATACATGTGTAGATCACTTATACACATGGCTATCAAACATAGGAAATAATGACAGGTTTTAAAGCATATATGCTAACATGGAATGACAATAGGAGTTAAGCATACTATGTTCACAAGGAGTGGATGATTAGAGTATTTAAATATCATTAGCTTTAGTGTTTGTTGTCAAAATCAAAGTTAACCAAAAGATGGCCAACAACCTTGTAAACGATGATCATTGAACTAGTTGTGTATATATAATGCATGATGCTTGAACTACTTATGTATATATTATACAAGGCACTTGATTTTTAAGAGTATTGGATATCTTAGAGAGGATGAACGAGTGTATGAGGTCCATATAACCTATTATATGAAAAATAATCTTGTTAGTAGAAAATTGTAGCATTCAAGCATTAAGATTAAGATGTATATTTGGTAAGAAAACAACATTATGGGCCATTGTGTTGAACATGTTGTTATTGATGTCAACAATTAATGTCATTATGATGTAATGATGAAGTTGTTATGAACAACATGTAGAGGAATCTACCTAAAGTTTAGGAGAGTCAATGCATTAGATTTCACAAGATTAACACAATGCAAAAATACCATTGGGATCAAATTCCCAACAAGTCAATGATCTTGATTAGTTAGAATCTAAGTACAAAACCCAAAAAGCTCAGAAGGGAAGGCACATTGCAGAAAATGCGATTAGGATTAAAATCCCCATAGTAAAACTACAAAGGAATCGAGGGAGAATCCTTTCCACTAATGTAGATTTCAGGATAAACCGGGACTATTAGATGAAGTCAACTTGCTCAAGGTTTAATCGGGGAATCTCACTTTGGGAGAATTGAGAATTATGAATGAATAATTTGTTGGCCCTTGACCAAGTTTTGAGGAACACTTGGTCATATTTGACCGTTTTTGGACTTCTACAGTCTACACAACGGTTTTTGGACTTCTACAAAGATGCAATCTACACAATAATTCACATAATTAATAGAGCTCAGTTGAGACCCAAACATGACAAAACCCCTTATGAACTATGTTTTGGGAGGCCAACTTCTGTAAAACACTTTTGGAAGTAAATGTTACATAAAGAATGATGAATATAACCTAGGAAAGTTTGATCCAAGATTCGATGAAGGAATATTCTTAGGATATTCATCTAAAAAGAAAGCATACAGATGTTATAATCTTAGACTACTAAAGATAGTGGAAAGAACAGGCCACAGAGGCCTTGAAGCAAGCAAAGGAGGAAGCCCTAGAGCAATGTCGGGTTGCGTAGTAAGAAAAATATGACCTCCGTGCGAAGTTGGAAGAGGACATAGAGCATATCCAGAGAGAAAAAGACCAGCTGCTCGTAGAGAAGATTGGGGTTAGAAAAGAAGTAACTAGAGCACTTCGCTCTGTGCTGGGCCTGACACAGATGGAAGAAGAGACAACTGAGAGCCAAGTGGGGAAGATCGTTGAAGCCATTCAACAACTTCAAGCAAGAGTAGAAGAACTGGAATTGCAAGTAGTGCCGAGCACTCCGCAGGAAGTGAGAGATCAGAGGGAAGAAACTGCAAGGAGTGCAGTATAAAGAATAAGGGCGTTAGCCGCAGAATGCAAGCAACTAAGTAACCGAAGTGCGCAGACCTATGAGCGCCTTACAGAAGACCCATAACTGAGGACATTGGAGTCATAACTCTAGGAGGCAAAACAACAGGCATCGACAGTGCAAGCACAATTGAAACTTCTTTCAACGATAGAGAATATGAAAAGGTCACAGGAGGTGCGCACAGTTCAGAAACAGGTCAATTCCATTCAGAGTAGAGTCATGTATGTTACCTAGAGACTCTAGGTAGTGCAGGACGAAACCTGCACACTTTTTGAAGAGATCGAGGGACAAGGTTCATAGTTGGAATAAGTGGTCACCACAGTGGAACAACGCTTGGAAGGGCCTATCACTAAGAAATTCATTCAGGAGTTCACCGAACAAGAGGCTCTAGAGAAGCAATAATTCGAGGTAGATCGAGCCAAGTTCGAGGCCTTTGAAGAAGAATTTCCCAGATTAGAGTGACTCAGGATGAGTCATAGGTGAGTGTTGGGGGCCTATTGGCCCTCAACCAAGTTTTGGAGAACCTTGGTCATGTTTGACCATTTTTGGGACTTCGATAGGTGGTTGAAGATGGAGCACCCAGGTGAAGCGGAGATCGTGGGATCTCGCCCCCTTTTGTGGGATTTTTGGGTTTTAGGGTTTATTTAACGGGTATGGGATGTCGACCCATGGGTCTTACCCATGTTTAGGCCCCTTTTGTAATGTATAAATAATTAGCTAGGAGATGTAAGAAGTATACCTAGTAGTTACTAGTCATTGATCAGTTTAGTGCATGGCTAGTTGGCTTTGTGCACGAACGTGTTAAGGTTTGTAGAGATAGGTGCAAGTGTTTTGTAATTTATTTGTGCACAGACTGTGTAGAGGCTCTATGCTTGGACCTAACTCGGGGAAGGAGGATCTGGCGAGGTGCGCCCAGATCTCCTGTCCTATGCGGAGTTGGCGTTGTGGCTTGGTGCATGTAAGAATATTGAAAGAGACTAATATGAAGAGAAGAAGATTGGTGGACGTAGCTCCACACTGGGGTGAAACACATATATCTTGTGTCAATGTGCTTTGTACTATGGTGTTCATGATGTTTATGTACTTAATTTCTTAATCTAGATGTATGATAGATCCAGCTGATATTTGGTACTTTATGATGTAAATGAATGTTAGATCTACTTTGATGCTATGTGCTGAATGATTAGATATGCTTGGATCTTGGTTGTAAGTGTGTTGATATGTACTTAGGGTTTTAACTTACGATGTGAATAGGGGTTAAGGACTAATCAATGTTAATTGTTAAATTCTTTGTTAAGTATTGTGATCACAAATCTGTGTCCCAGCTAGGTTGCAGACACCTAAGTCTTGCAAGCCCCCCTGCCTCTACCTCGGGTGAGACTTCATTTGCTTCACAGGTGTTGCTGAAAGGGTTGGTAGTTAGGGTTTTGTTGGTGCGCTGTTGAAGCATTGAACCCTGGGTCTACCCCTATGCCAATAGTCACATAGAGACTTCATTCCATAATAGGAAATGTAAATCTCCCATGCTAAGTCTGCGATAGGCCTCCTCTTGTAATTTCGAAGGATAATGTTGTACTCTTCTCTTCTTTGCATAATTGAACAAGAAATATTTATTGTGGCAATTCTTTATTAATTGTTCACAAGACTCATTGTCTTGTTCTATGTTTTCCTTGAGAGCCTCCAAACTTTCTCATCATCATCCTCAACCTTTTGTTCCCTAATTTTGTTCTCAATAGGATTTGGAAGAAGTTTTTTCTTCAAATATACAATAGGTTCCAAGGGTAAACCTTGTCCCAGAAAGGCATCTTTGAGGTCTTGAATAGTATCTTCAAATTTCTGAATTCTAGGGCCACAATGCTTGAGGAATTCTTGGATAAGGACCATTGAAGAAGATATACTTCTAGGGTTGTAAGAATGTTTGATCTAGTCTCTTTTCTTCTCCTCAAGTGATAAGAGAAATATTCATACAACCACATCTTCATGTTCTATACCCAGGCATAAAACAATTTCAGTAAATTTGACAATATGTGCAATGACCGAAAATGGATCACCGTTAAACTTAGGGACATAGTCTAACCACCTCATCGAGAATTTGTTTGGATACCAATAAATGGACTCAATGTCCAAAGCTTTGTATGACTCATGAAAGCGCCACAGATACATTCTTCCATCACTTAGGATAATACCTTAATGGAGTCGCTAGATGAACTTAAATACAATATTATCAAAAGTAAAAAGGGAACTTCCATCAAATTTAGTCACCAGGAAAATTATGAGAAAAGGATTCGGGAATAAATTTCCAAGTGTTTTTATGGGATCATAAATGATTTAAAATCTTCCCCGACAATGGTGCCAATAACGTTATCGCACAATTTTTAGCTTGGGAAAATCCCAACCCAAGCCACAAATGTGTGACACAACTAGGACCACCTATCATTGTTACCTTAATAGGTATTCCCCTCATCTTAGTGAAGGACACCTCCCTCACAAAGGAGGCTTCGTGGGTGACCCTAGGGGTATTTGCAAAGGAGAGGTCAGGGAGAGAAATTGAAAACCCATATAGGTCAAATTAAATGTTCTAAGAGCTTGATGGAGGATGCGTATCGATCAATAAATGGTTTCCAATGAAGAGTATCGTCAAAACCAATGTTAACCAACCAACACCAATACAATATATGCTGATATAAACCTCAAAACTAGTGGGGAATAAAAAAGAAACCTTATTGTCCCAAAATTGCAATATATATATATATATATATATATATATATATATATATATATTAGTAGACAATCTTCCAATATTTAAACCAAGACTTTGATAGCAAGAGAGGCTTGTTAATAAATGTTATCAACAAAGTTTTATAAAAGCCTTATGGCTGTAGCAAAATTTTGCGACAACAAGAAGTTCTAGCCACTAAAATTAGCAAGTAAGCCACCCAAACAATAGCCCTCAAATATTATATCAAATATCATAGCTTACAAGTAAATTTCAGTGGTAGAAAAGTGAGTAAAGAGTAAGATAAAGTGAGTTTGATGCATCCCTATTGGTTGTAGCTTTATCCTTGTTACAACAACTCAAACACTTGGAAAATCAAGATGCCCTTAGGGCACAAGATAACTTATAACATATAGAATTTAGATCCAATTGAACAATTTCAATATCTCAAATTTCACGTTTACCAATGTAACAATATTCAATATCCAATGCATAGATAGTTCCTTATCTATTGGGTTATGGAGTCCTTTGTTGAAAGCTAGGGTTTGTTACTCTTCTAGGGGTGTAAGCCTTTTTACTCCCTAAATAAAACAAACCTTATCAAGGTCTTGCTACAAGGGTTTAAGTCGTTTTACTCCTTGTACCAATCCTTAAGCCTTTTCCATAACAATAGAAAGAAATTCCTTGATGGAGGGTGTAGGAATTTATACTCCTCCAAGGGTTTGATAGAATAACCCTGAAATCAAGAAGAAACATACAAAATTGTAGAAATTCCTTATCTAATCCAAGAGATATCATACAAAACCCTAACTTATAAAATATATTCCACCAAAATTTCCAAGAACAAGAATCCAAGAAAAGTTGTTATCCTTTCTTCCACCAATAGACAAGTAAAATATCCATTTATACAAGAGACAATAGATAGCGAATTTCCCAAGAGGGGCCAAAATTTTTGTCCAAGAGTTATGTAATGCTCAAGTGATGAGACGTGAAAATGAAAATCAGATGACCTCTATTTATATGAGGTCATCTAAACCAATTTGTCCACATAAAATTGTCAACAAAAAATTAAAAGAGGGTCGAACCCCTTTATTTTCCTTTACAAATTGCAAATAATAAAATTTCATAAAATAAATCCCTTAGAAGGGTGATGCCATGCCCTAAAAGGATGACACTAGGCCCAAAAGTGATAGGTTGATCCTTTGGATGCAAGTGGTTGGGCCTCCAAAGGCCATGTGTCAAGCGCTCATGTGCTAGAGTGTCATGCTATGCATCTTATCCCCTCAAACCACATCACCTCACCTCTAGAACCATCAAGCCCACCAATACCATGGCCTCCAAGTGATGTCAAATGCTTAGGAAGTGGCATCCAGGGCATCTAAAGGCCAACGTCCAAGTGCAATGAGTCGCAATACCATCCTCTAGTGTTGTCCAAATGCCTGCAAAGGAAACATTCATGATCTGACGTGCACAATATCTTTGAGGTGCTTTGCCCAACCTGCTAGGTTTGGCATCCATCCTAGGGGTTTTCAACCCCCCATGAAGGTCAAAGTGGAAAAGTTAATCCATGGATAGCTTTCACCAAGCAAGGTCCTGCAAAGACAAACAAGTACACCCTCCAAGGGTCCATAAGTCACATGTATCATTCCAAGTAAGCCACATTTAATAAAAAGAACCACCCAAACATGTGCATTAAATCTCGCCTTTTCAAATTAACAAATTCTCAAAGACCTTATAAATTTTTTCAAATTTAAGTATGGGAGGGTTGTCATGGTGACCTATTGGGTATACCAATCCTCGAGTCAATGAATGTTTCCCAAGAATACCATCTCTAGGTGATGTAGTGAATATGAGGTTGATGGGGGTTAGACTTTTGGGCATGGGGTTCTTGACATATCAAGGGCATATATTGTCTCATCTATGGGTTCCTTTGAGGAGGGTGTGTTGCACCTTTGTTTTCAAAGAAACATTTTTTCAAGCCCTTTATTTCCATTCATTTATTAGTGTTCGAACATTGAGTGCTATGTGCAAGGAAAAACAATTTGCACCACAATGCCTCTTGAAGTTAGAATACATTGAGTGCCACATGCACTAGAAATTAAGAGACACCACAAATGATTTCCCCCATCAAGTGGGACATTTATTAATTATTTGTTTTTATTTTTATATGTCTTTAATTTTTTTTTATGGATAAGCGCTTCATTTCTCTCAAGACCTTAGGGCGAGCATCTACAAGGGAAATCTATGGATTTTAACTTTTTCCAACTACAACTTCTTTGCGATTTTAGCCCCTTCTTCCCATGAAATGAGGTACAAGCCCTTCTTGGGGTCAGTGAACCCAGCAAACCCAAAAGATGAGGAAATGAAGGGGAATAAGCATGGAAAGTGATAAGTATGAGCGAGAATGGTACAACGACCCTTCAAGAAGACCCACCAATAGCAACCATTTTCCCAAGGGTGACCTGTTTACCAGGAAACCATGTCAACCACCAAGGTGAAATAAGGAAAAATATATAATATTCTAGCAAACATTTTCATAATCAAGAAAGGACTCTTTGCAACATGCTCAAATGATTCAATTATTAAATCAACACTTAACATGAGACCATACTTGTTACCTCATGAAGCAAGACCTGCTATCCTTTCTGGGTCATGCTGGTGTGGTGGACGTTGCTACACTGTTGTCGATGAATGGTGATGTGAGGTGGAGAGTAAAGGCCTCCGTCTTCTCAACATGGGCTCAACTGGTCATCTGTCTCTTGACACTCCATGTATTCAACCTACTAGCCTTGAGACATCATATCCTTAGTTTCCCCTAGCCCGGGGGGTAACATTGTGCAATATTTTGTTATGTATGACTCATCAGGTTGTTCAACATTGAACAATGATTGCTAAATGGTTGAAATTAATTGTACTCCAAGTTTAATATCCAGAGAATAATCACACCTTAAGGAAAGAGTGTAGCATCTCTGAAAAATCACACCCTAAGCAATGGTTGTTCAATCATATCCCAAGTAGTTTAGACTAGCCTAAAAATTATCGGTTATAAACAACTTTACTTATTACTTGTTTCTGGATTAGAGTAAGGATCTTACCAAGATGGGACCAAAGTAGATATCTCACCTATCATAACATTTTGATTGGATTCCTAGAAAGTGCATTACTATCTAGAGAACTTATGATACCAAACAATTAAGGGAATCAATGAAGTTGGAAGAAATTGACTTTGCATTCTTTTGTTTTAACTCAACTTGCAATCATTATTTGTCATGGGAAGAACTTTTAAAGTGAGCCAATTCTTGTAGGTCACATACATTCATGTATAACAAGTGAATAAGGCATTTTGGATGGATGTTGTATATGGAATTTTCTATATGACATTTTGTGTATGTTTTATAATGTTAGTGTTTTTTAACATTCATAGAGCCCAAGTTAACTAAAATCATCTCTTTTGAAGGGATTTGAAATATGTGAGATAGAAATGCCCAATTATGACCACACAATGTTTATAACTAGGTATGCCTCCTAATGAGATTGCTAGAATTTGGCTAAATTTTCCAAAGTCATCATCATTCCATGACATATTATGTGTTTTTTTGAAAAATAGGTCTTTTGTTTTACCATGTTCATTTTTTTTTAAGCAGTTGCATGATTGTTCTGATTAAAATAAAATGCCTCTAACTTGTGCACAAAGAATAGACCCAACTGTTAAGGTTTATACTCAGGGCTTGGGTCTCCGCAGATGAAAAATTGACCCCATCTTGACAGTTTAATAAACTTTTGTTCCAATAGTCAAAACACATTTCATGTGAGTCTTTTCTCTGACGGAGGTGAGTGCATTCACATATGTGGCCAAATTGCATATACAACCTTATAGTGCATTCACAAGTGTGGCCAAATTGCATATACAACCTCATACATAATTATACCAAGAATTGATTGGTCAGATGACTTTTACAAGAGATAAATGTCAAACCTTTAAGGGGCCATTGCAAGTTAGTACATTGGTATGCATTGAAATATTGTAGATAAAAACATTATTTTGAAGAATTAGGTTTTATGATAGATAATTTTGGTTTTACAACATTTTAAACTCAGGCTTCTTCTATTTGGACCCAAATAGACATATAGGGGTTTTATGTTTTCGTCTTATAAGAGTGGATAGTTCAGATCCCTAATCTATTCTCTATTCATTATGCTTAATGTGAGACATATGCATAGTAAAATGCAATCAATGCCCTTGATAGTTAATTCAATGGAAATCTCTTGTAAATGAAGATTTGGTTGTTGTTCTAGTAACTACATATGAGTATCATTTGGGATAACACCTTATCATAGACATTGATATTATGTTGTATACACACTTGTAGAAAATCATTTTGGACATAAAATCAATGAAATCCAACAATTATAGAACCCATGCCATCCATTCTATGTCTAGAATAGATGGAGGGTGTGGATTAAAGTGTTGTTGCAATTTATTATCTAAATTACTAATTGTGTCACCTTGTGAGTACTAGGATATACATATACATGCTAGTTGGAAAGAGGAGTGAGTTATGTGTACATGAGAGAGTAGAGATCCAATTATATTAATGATAGCCAAATAAAGGATATATATAAGTTGGCTAAGTCTCACGAGTAGCTATTACCCATTCTATTGTATCTTGAATGCTTCACTCGTTCCACTATTTGCAACATAAAACTTAGGTGGGAATTAATTCAATTTTATTTTGTTGTTGGATTAGCCATGGAACACACTCTCCGTTGATGATAATGGGAATACTCCTTGCTTGTAAAACTAAGGAGCAATAATACTTTGGATTTTGAGTTGTTGAGATCCTATCCAAGTTATTCTTTGCAGGTGTCTCCTCCTTTGCAACGTTGGGGTTTGAGATTGACAATAGATACCTATGGATGGATTAGTCATATGCATGTGTAATTAAATAGTCTTCGGTATTCTTCACATGTAGTAAGAATATCCAGTTGCAGTAGGAAGACCTAGTTGCGGTGGGAATATCTAGTTTGAATTATTTTCTAGCGAAGTAAGAAGTATAAATTATTTCATAGTGGTAGTAATAAATACCTACTATTCAGTTAAATCCAGAATAGTAATAGGTATTGTTCAGGACATGTAAGATGTATCGCTCATCAAGACAGGTAAGAGGTATCGCTCAGGACAGTCCATACATAATCTCTCTCTCCGGTGGGGGGCTTTCCAACATCAAAGAGTTCAAAGGTTGTCTCTTGAAATCTATGAAATCAAGAATCTGAGGTATGTGGTCGTTACAATTATCTGTGCAGTCCAATTAATAATAGGTATGTCCCACCTGTAGCACCTACAAATACTTTCTACTTACATTGACAAGGAAAGAGAAATCTCGAGTTCAATTATCTCTATTATTTAGGTTGGTTGTTGTGTGCAAGATACAATGAGAACACAGATATTACAACCATCAAAAGAACAAAGAAGAATGGGATCCTTGTATAAGACAGAGGAACAAAGGTCTAGTCGCGTTTAGAAGACAAGGTTCTTTAGAAAATATTGAGACAAAGACAATATTTTTAACTTTCGCAAAGGATCCGTGTTGGTGAAGCTAGTGGACTATAAGTCCCCAATTTATAGATGGAAATATTTGTAAAAGTGGATGGTAAAGGTATGTAAACCCTAACTAGAGAAGCACCAATTTTTCATCTCTTGGTATGTGGATGGCTTGCATTTATTTTTAGGTCAAAATCAGATGCTTTGAAGATTCTGATATTGGCTTTAGGGGCACAAACCATTGTCTTTGAAGAGATGGAGCTTGTACTTTGATCCACAAAGAGAAAATATGCCATTATAATTGATGTGCGTGAAAACTCACATAACAGTCAATGGATGTATTTAAGGCAATTGATAATAACATTGGTCAGTTCTTGGAAGTGGATAATAGCCACCAGAAAACCAATACATGCATTATTTCCCACATCTTGGTCATAGTGGTGTTATTTTTATTTAAAACTCAACAAACTTAATTTTTGCTTCAATAGATTTTTATACCCATATTTGAACAACAACAAATTCTAAATCTAATCTATAAAAAAAAAAAAAAATTACCTAGTTTATAAAACTTGCAATGCACAACGAAAAAAAAATTAGAAACCAAACACACAATAAAATAAATACCAGAGATACCCTGGAAACCCCAACTCCAGGGAAAACCAACAACGAGGGTTATATTAATATTGCTTCAGCAGTTCCAGAAAATAAATACAATGATGCCAAATCTGGAAATCTCATCCAATAAATAACAACCTTGAATCTGGGCAGATCTGGGCCAATATTTTGGCCTCCATGGCTGAATCTCAATCTTG
>CBVK0100175880.1:0-13974 GCA_900067695.1 Picea abies
AATTACCCCTTACGATCTGGTGTGAAATCCTTCTTGACAGAGTTAAATTTTGTTGTGTATGTAAACTCCACCTACAAAAATGCCTAGGATATTTACAAACATATGACCATGGGCAGTGATCGAGCATTGAGCTTGTTTATCTATTTTCCCTTATCATGAATCAACGGTCACGACTTAATCATGACTTGAGATGAACAACTCACGTGGCGTAAGTTTAACATGGATTAACGGGTATTTATAATGCACGTCGATAGGATTACAACACATCGACACTATGAATGAATGATATGGATTTAAAAGCATGCTTTCCTCAATCGTTATTTACCTCACAACTTTATGGTGTGCTTATTGATGTCCACTGTTGATTTCGCTCTTGTTCAGATCTAACATTGTTGGATCAACCCTCTTGTGTGTTTGCGAAGGATATGATATGAGAGGTCAAATTAATGGATCCCAATCTAACGGTGTCTTTGTATAATCACAAGGATTTCCAAGGTTTATAACCCTGTAATACAAATTAGTTTCTGACCCTACCAAAGCGAGAAGAATAGGGATCATTGAATGGATCAACGATCCTTTACACAGATTCTTTATGATAATTACCACACACCATAATTCGTACCCAATTCACACACGATAAGACACGGGGTTTAATAAAAATATTTCATAATCCCAGTGAAGTCCTTCACTGCTATCACCTCACTTGTCACCTCAAGGATGGAACTTGAGACATATCCAACTAATTCTCCACTTTATTATTAAACCACAAGCTCATGTCCCTCGAGGAAGCATAACTTGTTGAACATTTTATTTTGAAATACCACAACCAAAGGAGGGGCCACATCCAAGCTAGCATAACTCTTTGAGCTTTTTCTTTTGAAATAATACAACCAAAGGAGGGGCCACATCCAAGCTAGCATAACTCTTTGAGCATTTTCTTTTGAAATAATACAACCAAAGGAGGGGCCACATCTAAGCTAAAGGTCAGATTTAGAAGTAAGTTTTCATCTCTCGATAGAGAAAAAAAAGAAAAGTCCATAAGCTTATTATACCAAGTCATAACAAGAGGGTAGGAACATAGAACCCATTTCTAGTCCAATTCTCCATGTTACCTCCCTTTCATGAGAGGCACACACCAATTCTTAAGTAGACTCTACATAATCATATATAAAAGTTTAAACTCTAGAATCAATATTACTATTTTAACAGTTAAAAAAGTCACCTACGTTTTGCAAAGAATTCCAATTGACAAAGATACAATAAAAATACGCTTATGCTCAGGAGGCCAACTTTCAAGGAAAGCATGGATCTCTTTATTTATCTCGGATATAACAAACTCATTTAGGGCTTGTGGCCTTCATTGGCAGCTCTGATCAATTTGGCACAACTCAAGGAGAGATGAAAAAGAAATCAGTTATGGAATATGAAGCATTTTACATGTATGAAGCAAAATATTCAGAATAACTCTTCAACAATAACAATGTGGTGTTGAGATTGAAAACAACCTTCAGAGTTTAAAAAACACTTGAAAACAATTCAAATTTTGACAACAATAGGTATAATCAATTCAAATAGTGAATACATACCGAGCACACTCGTTGGCCTTTCCAATATTTTGGTTGCCCATAATTTCCAAAATCAACTAGACTTGTTCTCATCCAAGTACTGCAACAATGAAAATGTATGACATTATTTGCTAGTAGTTAGGAACAGTTCTAAAGCAGGGAGTTAAGAACAACAAAATATACCATCAAAATAAGGTAAAATTGGTCGTTTTAATAAGAAATTAAATTTAATCATGCTTGAACTCCTACAATAAGCATTTTAAAATCCATCTGAACCTAAAAGTTCACACATAAATAATGCAAATAAGAAAAGCAGAACATAGGCTCAGTAAAACACAAGGATAGCTAATTGATGGTCAATGTTAGATAATGATGAATTAAAAATTAATTAAAGGCTTTAGAAATCATTGGACATTGAGGCCCAATAGAGAAAGAAACCCATGCATAACATGTGGAAACTGTAGGGATTATTGACATCAAAAATAAATTGATGGAACTAATAAATCATGACATAGAGATGGCGGGAGATTTTAATGATGATAAGAATTGCCACCCAGATACAAGATTTGAGAATGATGAGACATGGAAACATAATCATTCAATTCAAATCATACAAATTAATTCCAGGCATTTAACGATCTACTATAGCTAGAGATTAATCTTCTAGCAGTCGGTGACATTGCTACTTGATGGTTTCTCAAAATTATTTAAAAGGGAGGAGGCTTAGCACTGTTTAGAATTTGGTGCAATTGGTGGACCATAATCAGAAGTGCATTTCTCAATCGTGCACATTATCCAGTGGTAGTTCAAACAAACTTGCAATGAATTTTTTGAATCTATGGCCCTTTGTTTTATTCTATTCAAAATTATCCTTGGCCAAACCTGATTCAAATTTTTTTATGGGTGCTTGTTGAATTGTGATTGTGTTGATGTAGGTTGCATTTTGTTGAATGGAAATCTTTTGTTAAATGAATTTGTTTGATGTGCAAGAGTAATAATTCACATGACATGAAAGAGTAAGAATTCTTTGTTGGGGTTCTTCAGTCTTTCTAGCATGTGCAATGCAGTGTTGGAAAAGCATCAAGGAGAAATGTGGTTAGGTTGGGAGAATAAATTTGTGAAACATGACATGTATGCAAGTCTTTCTCAACAAACGTCTACTAGGAAATCTCCATGAACCAATGTAAAATATAGTTGAATATTTGAATCTCAATTTCTATAAAATATAGGAAGCAAAAGATAACCTACCATGGTACCGCGGAGAATATAAACCAGATAAATGGTTGCCCAAAAGTTATTGTCTCCTCTAGAGTTCTTGGTGGTGGTTGTAACCTTGATTTACTCATACTATCAATCAAAATTACACCTATTCTTGCCTGAAAAAGAGAACCCAAGTGCCTGATTTAAATCTAGTGCAGAGGAATACACCCATGCTTTGCATTGGATTTGAATGGTTGGGACTCTTAGTTTTATGGAGATAAAGAGAAATTAGAGGTCAAATAATTGATTGATTTATTGGAGAGAACAGATTCAATCAGAACCGAGTTGGTGGATCCTTGCTTGCACATTGGTTTATGAAGGTTGGTCATTGTATTGTTTCATTGTTTGACGAGATATTATCTTCTCCATCATGAATGTTGTTGATGAAGGCGAGGTACAGGGAAATCTTGTTGATGAAGGAAAATGCTTAAATGTATGTTTCCCTAATGCCCATAGGCCCATGAAGGATTTATGGTTCTTTCAATAAGTTATTGTAAAAACCCAATGTTTGTCAAGGAATTAAGGTCTCCAAAAGTTCCATTTTTCTGTGAATACATGGTCTTAAGGTATGTTACCACTCAATTTGTCCTCTCTGGATGTGCAAGGTCTTCACTAAAGAAAAATCAAAGGCAACTTAGAAGACAAACCATTGTCACCTCAATTTTCCTTCCCACTTTTCAAGGTGATCTAATACCACCATTAGGGAGGCTTACCTACAAAATATTTAAGCTCTTCGAGTCGCAGATGCCCAGTAACAACTAACCCTCTTTTTTGCATGAATGCATATTAGGACAACACCCCGTTCCAATGAGCTGGAAATGAGTTCACTTCAATTTCCTCATATGAACCATATGAGAAATCCTTATTAGATATATATATTCCTGATCAAAATAGGCATATACAAGATCTCTCTTGAGATTACAATTTCTAATGAATGAAAATAGGCATATACAAGATCTCTCTTGAGATTACAATTTCTAATGAATGAAGAGGGCCCCCTTCACCATGTGATATATGAATTTCCAAACATGAGAACATATTTTTGGATACACAAAGGGAGCTAATTGCTAACATATAACATTGTATGAGTATTGCTCTAGCAATGAGGTGATCACTTGGGTGATCGAGGGCTATTATATAGCTCAAAAGGTGATTATGTATGCTCCTAGTCAACTTTTGTACATGCGCCCCGATCTGTTATATGCAGACCTATAAGAGGAATAACAAAATCCACAAAATTTCTAGCATATGGAAATCCCCTCTCTATAGTTCTTTCACAGTTATGTTTGAAGGATGTTTTTTAAATAGTGAATTTTAGATGTTAAATACTCTCTAATGCCAATACAAACAGATGTAAATGAACTGCTAGTGCATTCCTCAGAAAAATGCAAAGACTAATTTTTAGCAATGGAAATAGAGTTATCTCAAGCATACAACCAACATGAAGTTCTAGGCACAAGAGTGAGTGTTATAATTTACAACATGGTTCTAAAACCTTCCTGTGAGGGCTGGAATAAGAGGTTGTCAATCTTATAAAAAAATCCATAGACACATTTTGTCAAATAGTTAAGTTGTTACCTTGCACTCCTCTGCTTATACACAAAATTTGTATGGTATTCTTGTTGTTGTTGTAAGCATGAGATTTCAGGACTGAATGGGCTGAGAATAAAGCTTGAAATATTTGTTTCCCTACAACTATATGGTCAATGCATAAATAGAGGATCTTGACACTTACAAAACTCAAAAGCGATTATGTTCATGGTGGACTACTCAATCCACAATAGAAGTTGACTTCTCCACTCTAATATACCAACCAACAATGAAGCATACCATACCAGAGGTGAATACCACGATTTTTGCAAATTTAGTGCGCCCCTCAAGTGTAATACAATTTCTAGTGGGTAAACTCGGCTTCTCCATGAAAGATATGCACCCAACACACCCTAAATTCACCCCCATTGCAAAGAAACATCCTTCAATGAGAGTATGCTACCCAAAACAAAATATTTGACCTCCTTTCAACCTAAACTCAGTTAGAATTCATGAAACTCTTTTGCCACCAAGAGAAACTCAACTGCGAGAGAATAAAATCAACTTCTATGAATGTCAATGAAGAAATATGGATGGGGACATTACATATTTCCCAAAAATTCGTGAATGCACATTGTTAATAGTTTTCTTTTTGTTGCACGCGGGGTCTTTTAATTTTTGAAATATCGATGAGGACATTACATATTTCCCCAAAATTCATGAATGCACATTTCTAATGGTTTTATTTTCGTTGTGCATGGGGTCTTTTAATTTATTTATTTTTGAATAGTCGGTGCTAAATTTGGCAGCATTAGCACTAGATTTAGCGTCGACTATTGATAGAAAATGTAATCAATTTGGGGCATAGATTGTGCCTCATTTAGCGCAAATTGTGGAAGATTGTGCATAAAGGAATAAACAATGTGTTTGGGAGGTAACTCACCCACTTCGACAAGAAGAAGATCCACTAGATGAGTGAGTAAACGATTGAAATTGGCCAGAGGACAGTTATCAATGTTCTCTACAATTGGAGGATCAAAATTTCCTTAAGGAGGAGGATGAGGAAACTCATCTCTTCTTAGGGGGATGTCATCAATACCCCCAAAAAAAATCCCAAACTCATATGGGTGCTCTTAGGAGATTTTGCACATGAGGGATGGATTTTGGGAACATGATCATTGTAAGGAGAGGAAAACATGAGAATCTAGGCCTCAAACCACCACATATGCCCAAAATGAAGCTTATATGGTCATGGTCCTTGAAATAGGCCTCAAACCACCACATATACCTGAATCATTGGTTTCTTGGTGGGATATGGGTAGAATTAATAGATTTGTCATACCAAGCATGGGTTTCAAGGCCATGACCATGTTTGATGAAGGAAAACAAGGGATGTAGGATCTAAATTAGTATTCTAGGGCTCATAGTCCTTTAATGTCACCTAAACCACCACAAAAGCCCTTTAAATGTAATATTTGACCTCCATATGAGATATGAGTACTATTAAAAAGTTTTAGACACAATGGATGGGTCTCAATATCTTAGTCATGGTCATAGGAGAAAATATATAGTCTTAGGAACTAAAAGAAGATTTTCAGGCTCATGAACCATGAACAAGTCACTGCCACTATAAAGGCCCTTTAGAGGGAATGTTTGGCCTTTGATTGGGACATGGATTCCATTAGAAATTTTTGTGCACGAAGGATGGGTCTCAAAATCTTGACCATTGTAAGAGGACAAAATAAATATCCTCAAGTATTATATAAATATTTTAAGGATTTGGTCCATGAATGTGATCTCTAAGCACCACATAGGCCCTCTAAAAGGGATATTTTACCTATTTGTGGGATATGGGTGTCTATAGAATGGTTTTTGTAATAGGGATAGATCATACGATCATTAATATGGTTGAGTGAGGAAATGAACACATGATCTAAATGAATCTTCTAAGGCTCAAGGGACAAAAGAAGGTCTTGAACCACTACACACACCATTTAGAGGGGATATTTAGCCACCAAGTGGGATACATATGTCATTTACATATTTTTTTCACTAAGGATGGGTCTTAAGGCCTTGACAATGGTAATGTATTTGGGTACATTTTGTTCATTAGGATTCTCGCAAGTGTGTTCATATTTTGTTCGGGCTCAAAGCTCGAATTCCTTTGTTGTGGAGGATCCATAGATGGTAGCGGATATGTTCGAAAGATATATATATATATATATAGGAATGTAGATGGATTATAAACTATCTGTGTATAAATTCAAAATATAATTTCGATGGGATTAAGAGAGTAGAATCAATTAAAAGAACTAATAACTTAGATTCGTGATGATTTGAGTTAAACCTCTAAGAGATTATTTAATTCAATAATGTATAATGTTGGATTTGGTTTAATGTTTCAGGAGCATTAATAGCTCAAGAAAGAAACAAGGTTATTTTTCTTATGGAACAAGGAACCTCATTTATGATTGTTGGCAATGTGATCTAGAATGGGATCAGAACATAAAGGGGCCTGCATATTATGGAATTGTCTTTGGAAGGAACACCATTGGAGGTAGGAATGGAATATATTATGTCATAATCGATCCCATGGATGAAAAACCTATAAATGTTAGGCCTGACACACACTGTCATGTTGTCATCTAGAGTGAGCCTCTGTGGATTATATTCTAAAGGGACGTGGTCATCATGCTCAAAGAAGAGCTCATCATGAATAACTACAAGACCATAGAAGGAGGAGTCAATTCTCACATCACAAACATGCCTTGCATAATGGTACAATATGTGACAAACATTATCATCCATGGGACTCATATCCATGACTATAGGCCCACGAGGAATGCCATGGTTTGGATTTCTCCAATGCATTATGGGTGAAGGATGATGTGTGATGGAGATGGAATTTTGAATTCTCAAGGAAGCCATGTTTGGGTCAATCATTGCTTTCTCTCTAACTATGTGGATGGGCTCATCGATGTGATCATGGCTTCCACTACAATTACCATTTCAAATAATCACTTCACCCACCATGACAATGCCAAGTTTATTTTATGTTTTTGCAATTGTATTTTTTTTGTTAAAAATAACTTTATTAATAGGCATAAGGTCCTCATCTATAAGGGCATGGGCACCCTCTCTCAAGTCCTCATGGAGACAGAATTTGGGGTTGCTCAGGCGCCCAAGTGTTTCACTAATTGGGCAAGTGGGTGCCTTGGGCGCGCAAACACACCAAGGGGCTTGCACAAACATGAAGTGAAACATGGGGTGCACCAAGAGGTTGGGGTGCACCAGTCCTAAGGGATATGAAGGTTGATGAGTGCAAGGGTTCATGGGCACATTGATCCACAAAGGGGCGTGTTGGTTGCTTTGGGCACATTGGTCTGCGAAGGGGCACGACAAACCCAAAGGATGTGAAAAATTGTGAAGGTGATGTTTAAAGTCCATATAAGAATATAAGGTGCACAACCATTAAGGGATAGTAGAGGAGAGAAAGATCAACACAAGGGTTATGATTATATTTGGGCAAGGAGGAGCGAGCTCCCTCAAGGAACCATGTTGTTCCACATGGGAGGACTTGTGCTACCTTGAGGTGATTCTGTGGATAGAGTTGGGGGGAACTTCTTTGGATTGATTCTAGTAGCAAGAAGGGTGAATTTTGATTTGGGGAAGTCTTGTCACAAGTCTGGGTGAGGCATGCTATGAGACAAAACCATAGGTATTTGTGAAGTCTTGCAACAGAGAAGATATGATGACTCTATGATATGCGCATTGTAGAAGTGGAAAAATTTGGTACGAATGGCAAGTCTTGGTGTGAAGAATCTATGTATGCATGTCTTGGTGAGGTGAGGCAAGTCATATAAATATGCCCAAGTTGTAAACTGAGCTGGTAGTGCTCATATTGTAACTATTTTGCAATAAAATACTTAACTGGGTGTTAGGCACATCTTGTGTTTCTCACACTATTTCAATGTCTCTTGTTTGTTTCACAAGTGTTCTCTTTGTTTCGCATGTTCATGGATGTATGATTAAATGACTAAGTGTTAAGTTTTTAATAAATCTTCTAAGTATACAAGTGACTTGCATTGGAGTAGGAGTGTGACTCGCATGTAGCCTAGAACAGAGTATGAGTATGCTCTAGGTGAAGAGGCGTAGTCTGAATGAAGTATCCTTGGTGTTTTAAAATAGCCAAATGAGAACTATCACGGTGTCGCATGCCCTTAGAAGGTGTACAATCATAAGATTCAGGAAGGCTTCCCTTGGGGACTTGGCAGATGGTATCAGAGATGATTTTGGTGAACAAATTGGCTATCTCTTCACCACTATCTCGACGATAAATGGTATCAGAGAATATTTGGCTCTTCACCACTACCATTTTTAGAACAATGGTGTTGAGGTGCACTACAGTTGGTCTCATAGTTCGTAGCGATGAAAATTCAGTGGGAACGTTCACATACTTGGTGAATAGTTCGATGGAGTGAATTGGTTTATTGTAGAGACTTTACATCTGAATTACAACAAATTTTATGGTTGACAATGCAGTGGAATTTTGACCTGGTTGCATCCCTTGTATAGACCGAGAGCAACGTTTTTGGTGGAACGAAGCACTTGGGCAGGGTGGATGGTCACATAACTCATCTCAGAGTTCATCGCAAGACTTGTCACAGACCTAATCATAGAGGGTGATTGCATAGGTGATCATAGAGGTTGATCGCAATAGTGATCGTAGAGGTTGATCACAACAATGATCATAGAGGGTGATCGTAGAAGTGATCGCAAAGTGGAGCAGTTATGGGTCACGATAAAGTGGACACACCATTTTACAGACTCGAGATAGGGAAAGTGGCCATGTGACGAGTTGAATAACTTGGGTGAGTTGGGTGACTTGAGGCGAACTAGAGCAAATTCGCAGTAAGGAAGTTGGTTGGTCACATTTTCATCATGACATATTCATGTCGTGCATCATCGAGAATATCAATTGAGTCAAGTTGGGTTGTTGGATGATTGGGTCAAATGCAACATTTAGATGAGGTATCTCTTCCCAGAGTTATGATATATAGTTAGCAGAAGTATGGCTTAGTAATCAACTAGTGTGTGCATGGTGCCTTGAAGAGGAAACAGTCAAGGTGAAGAGATGGTAAGACATTGGAGATGAGTTCGGTCAGTTGCATGGGAAGTTTGGGACTTAGATGTATTTCTGAAGTGGATGGATGGACTCAACCTTGTATCACAACGAAGGTGATATGAAAGTTTTTGGAGCTATGAATGGTGATTAAGGGGAATTCATGCAAAGATTCGATGGCTTGGGAAAGTGCAATCGCTAGACAACAGACTTAAACCATGGGCATAACCAAGAATTTCGTTGGAAAAGGTATAGTTCATTTTGAGTTCTTGCATTTCCTAAGTGTTTTGATGAGTTCTTTGAAGGGAATTCAGATGACTTGGTGGTTCAAGTTTAATATGTTTCCACGGTGAAAACTAGTAGACTTGAGGGTGGTTCAAGTGGTGCAGATTCAAAGAATTCATTTAGAATTTTGGATGCCTTTACTTGGGTGAACATGTGAAGAGCTTGGGTGACCTACTTGGATGAGTCTTGCTGTGTACTTAGGCAGATTTGGGTGCAATTGTGGAGGTGACTTGAGGAGTGTCCTAACCCTTAGATGAGGTACCCTGGTGCATTGGTACCTTAGCCATATTTTTTTGGTCATGTGATGACTTGACAAGTCACGATGACAGTGCTAGAGTTTGGATGCTTGCAAGAGGTGAAAGCAAGTTCTATTGTAGGAGATGGATGGAGTCGACAAAGAATTCGACCAAGAATTGTTGGCAAACGACTTGAATGGATTGAATGAAGACCAAGTGACTTGGGTGGTGTTTGCTTGCCTTTGGTATGGGACAATGGATGAGGTAGAGCATACATTGGTGACTTGTAGATGATTGTGTGATGACTGAGAGATCCAGGAGGGTCGTTGGTTAAGGTTGGAAGAAGTATCGATTCAAATGTGCTTAAGGCATGAAAGTTATTTGGGGGTAACTCATTCCACTTGGAGCACTTTGGATAGGTCATTGGGACATTTGAGGAGTGCGGGTGCTTTGGCCACACTCATATCAGATGTTGAGTTACGGAGAGGTGACTCAATGAAAGGAGGTGAGATGAGTACTTGCCTTGGTTTCAAGGATTGTGAAAATAGATGGATTGCAACATGAATAAATTACTTGGACATGGGTGTTTCTCTTTCTTTGGGGCAACATGGTTGAGGGTGAATCCTAATTATTCCAAGGAATAGAGAGGTAGACACATCAACATGGTTGGGTGATGGAGTAATGGTGCAAGGACAATTTGGACGTATGGTTCTTGGTGTTAATGGGATGTTTCATATCCAAAGACATAGATGAAGATGGCGAGAATTCAATCAAGGAATCTAGACTTGTGGACTTCATTGAAATTAGGGTCACAAGGGTAGAGTTGGTTTGACATGCGAATATGCACAATGATTTCCTTTGACTCTTCATAGACTTGGATGTGATGTGAACTATGTGTAGTTGTAGAAGATTGGCTAACTGTGCCATGAGGTGGACAGTGGAGTCAAGGTGTCGCAGATGACTTTGGTTTGGAGTGAATTCATAGTGTAGCAAGGTGAGGGGTGACCTTTACTTGATTCAAGGACTTGTGTAGATGAATCAAATTATGAAAGGAAGTGACCAGTTTTTGCATGAGGGTGTGCCAACTAAAGGATTGTGACAATTGGATTGGCCATTCAACTAGTTCACAACTTGGGCGAGAATAACCTGAGCATGGAAAAGGGATCGAGAGTACGGATGCACTAGTAATTTTGGAGGCATAACACTTGGACATTGTGGATGATCTCCTTGAAGAAGATTGGATGTGGCAGCAATGAGGCAAGGGTGGAAAATTGCCTTAGTCTCTGAAGTTGGATACAGTGACAGAGATGCATGTATAAACTACTAAGTTCAGGCATGGGGAGGCACATCTTAAGACTTGAATGCAATAGTTGGATTGATCGTCGGAATAGTGTAGGAATTGAGACGTGCAATGTGGAGATACATGGCAGAGATAGTTGAAGTAGTGCACAACAACAGTTCGTGGGAGTTCAACACTTAGACACTTTTCATGAGGTTGTAGCCATGGTTGAGGAAAGAAAAGCAACAACAAGACATACTATGATCATTGTAGTAGGACAATGGAAGCTTGGGAATTGTAGACATAGTTGGGGAGGATACATCTTTCATTTGTAGTGGACATGTTGGTCGCACAGAACTTTGGTCACAGGGTAGTGTGGATGGTTGCATAGGTTGTAGATGATTGTAATGTGAGTTGGAAACTTGGGGTTTCCATTTCACAGAGAAACTTGGGGTTTCCACTTTGACAGAATTTGGGGTTTCCAGTTGGCATGAAACTTGGGGTTTCTAGCAGACTTAGTTTCAATGGGGGGACGAGTTTGGGTGGAGACTTGGAGAATTCATATTTTTTGGATGTTGTCGGGTACAACAATGACTTGATGTAGGGGAGGATGTAAGTTCCTCGGCTAGAAGGGCACAGAAAACCTCACGCAATCCCTTAAGGAGATGGAATTCGGGGTTGCTCCAGCACCCAAGTGTCGCACTAGTTGAGAAAGTGGGTTCCTTGGGCGCATGAACATGCCAAGGGGCTTGCCCAAGTATGACGCGAAGCATGGTGCACACCAAGAAGTTGGGGCACATCAGTGCCAAAGGATGTGAAGGTTGACAAGCGCACTAGTTCATGGGCTCATTGGTCCATGAAGGGGTGTGTCAGTTCATTTGGGTGCGTTGGTCTGCGAAGGGGCGTGACAAACCCAAAGGACAAAACAATTCATGAAGGTGACATTTGGATTCCATATAAGAACACAAGGTGCACAACCAAGAAGGCATAAGGGAGGAGAGAAAGATCAACACCAAGGTTCTGAGACTGATTTGGACAAGGAGGGGCGAGCTCTCTCAAGGATCCAAGTCGCTCCAATGGAAGGACTTGTGTTTCCTTGAGGTGATTCTATCGACAAAGTTGGGAAAACCTTCTTTCAATCGAGTCTAGCAGCAAGCAGGGAGACTTTTGAGTTCGGGAACTCTTATTGTGGCTTTGGGTGAGGCATGATATGAAACAAAACCACATGTCTATGTGAAGTCTTGCGACAGAGAAGAGACGATGAGTCTGTGATGGGCGCATCGCACCACAGGAGTTGTGAAATATATTGCGATGGATGAGTCTTGGTGTGATGAATTTGTGTATGAGTGTCTTGGTGAGGTGAGGGAGTCTTGGTGTGATGAATTTGTGTATGAGTGTCTTGGTGAGGTGAGGCACGTCATGCTACACTGCCTAAGTTGTAATCCAAGCTGATAGTACTCATATTTTAATTGTTTCGCAATAATAAGACTTAGCCCGATGTTAGACACATATTGTGTCGCTCGCACTATTTCAATGTGTCTCTTGTTTGTTTTGCATGTTCATGGATGTATGCTTAAATGAATAAGTGTTAAGTTGTTAACAAATCATCTAAGTATACAAGTGAGTTGCACTAGAGTAGCGGTGTGACTTGCTCATAGCCTATAACGAAGTATGAGTATGCTTTCGGTGAAGAGGCGTAGTCCAGACAAAGTATCATTGGTGTTTCCATGCAGCCAAGTGAGAACTATTGCAGTGCCACATGCCCTCAACAAGTGCGTGATCATAAGATTCAGGGAGGGATTCTATTAGGATGTGACAATAGGTAATTTCAAAGGATTCGATGAGAATGAATCTTGTGCCCTACCATGAGTAAAAGTATTGATGAAACAACATTGCAAAATCGATCATGCTCCTGGGACACAACGATGGTAATGCTCTAGATAAGAGCATGCAAGTCATGGTTTCCTTCAACCACTTCAGTGAAGGGATCATACAATGCATGCCCAGGTATGGAAATTGGAAATTTTTTTTGATGAGATTAACATATGGGATTTTATCTGCATTGTAGAGAGTTTATTTTATTTGTGTATGATAATCAAGAGTCGGCATGGAAATGTGCGCAATCGAGGGAAGTGTCAATCCTACCATCAACAAGGAATGCAACAGATACCTAGCTCCTATGGATCCTTTCGCCAAAGAGGTATACATAAATTAAGGATGCATGCATGCATTTACTAACCAACTAAGCTAAGAGTTTTCCTAATGGTCCAATCCTATAAGGTGCCAGAATGATTGGTTTGTTACGGGATGAGTAGATATAAGAAAGAAATATATATTCTTGCATTTACAACAATGGAGGAGAGGATAATCTTACATGTTTCTTACAGCCAACACACTCTATGGAAGGAAACAATTTGGTTCAAGCATACAAGCAAGCAGGGCGGGGACTTTTGTTATAGCCTTGTGTGAGCTAATAGACTACCTGAGGGGATAACCTTTACTAAGGATGACATGAATTGAGTGGGTGAGTTCCATTCGCGTAAAGCAATATTTTCTAAAAATGATGTCATCTGTAGGTAACAAAGCGAGTTGAAAATCCCCACAGAAGATGGAAGCAATGGAACTAGAGAACTCCAAGAGATTTATTTCTCAATAGTGTTTTTTTTCACAATGTTGGGACACCTTCTAGTTATGCAA
>CBVK0100175915.1:0-10158 GCA_900067695.1 Picea abies
TTTTTTAATGTAAATTTTAAAAAATTATAAAAATATTTTTTAAGCAATGATTTAGGAGTCGATTTTGAGTTGTTTATTGACGATGGTAGTCATTGTTGAGACCATAGTTTCAATTAAGTTTTAATCTTAACTAAAAAAAAACTTGGTGCTACTGGTAGCATCACTTTTCGATTCAATGGCCAATTTTAAAGTTTTTGTCCACAATGACATCAGTTGTCATGAAATGGGTTTGATTGGGTGTGAATTTTAACCTCTGTAAAAAAAAGGGTAAAAATAACCATTGATTGGGCCACATTTTGATTTAGGGATAAAAATAACCCCTATAAAAAAGTGAGAGCTCCAGAGAGTTCTCGTTAAGTTATTTACTTTGTTAGGCATGGGCGACCTAACCGACCCTCTATATTCCCGGTCGCATTTGTTTAAACTTAAATATAGTATTTATTGTTAGTTGTAACATGCAACAACTATGGTGTTTTGGTAGGAGGATTGTGGTCAAGTCGTTGACATATACTTGGAATATTCCTCTATAGTTCATGGGTTCGATTCTCATCCATCCCAACTAATTTTATTCTCCCTTAGCCATTACTGGTTAACCAGAGAGTGCCACATGGCAGTCTCTGGTTGGTCCACTTGTCTGCACATTCACCTACCTACACCATCACTCTACCACATCACTGCCTAGTCATTTCCATGTCAAGGTACGTATGTTGACTGTACCTTCCACATGTCACCTTCCATGTCATCTTACAGATGACACATGGCACTTTTTTATTGGTCCACATGGGTGCCTGAAAATGCCAGATTTGAGTGACATGCGATGGCCTCTCGTGCTTCCATGTGATCCCGCTGATGTCATTCTATCAATTGTATGACCTGTACAAACATGACATGTGGCAACCTGTGGTCTTTCCATATGGCACCCCCTGTTTGACTTTTTCCTTGTTTTTACCAAAACTTCAAACAACCATAAATTTCTCATACAATGTTCATTTGAGCTCGCTCAAATTGCGTTGGAAATATATCACCGAGCTCTACATAATGGAGTCATTTTCAAGAGCATTTGAGAAGATCAAATTTTGAGCATTTTTGGATCCTCCTGGATCTCTTTGAACATTTCGAATCCTCCTGGATCTCTTTGAATCCTCCTGGATCTCTTTGAACATTTCGAATCCTCCTGGATCTCTTTGAGCATTTCAGATCCTCTTGGATCAACTGATGTTTCCACGCTAACATCACTATTGTGACCCACCATTGTCTCGTGCCCTACCATTGTGGCATCCACATGGCATTACCATGTCAACAAAGTATTCATCTCATAGGTGCATTTGGCACCTTAGACCTTAATTATGCCAGCTAGTAGGGCTTAAAATGCCCATCATGGGATTATTATGCTCGCATTGTCTCGATACGCCTATTAAACGTGAGTGGACATAAGATATTAGAAAGGACAAGGATTAATGGATGAACATAGTGCAGATTAAAAGTTTGCATGATGTGGGCAGGCTGGACAATACCTGACCCAGATTAATTGTGCTGCTAGATAGTTTATGAGTGAATTTGAAGTCAGAAGTTAGTTAATGTGGCCAGTGAATTCCTATGATGGCCGATCTTGACCGATACTTCCATGTCCCAGAGTTACCCCTTTGTATAACGAAGAGACACTAGTCCATGGCATTATAAGTATCCCTTTGAGTGGTTAAGTATGTCTAATCTGAGTGCCCAGGGGTTTTTCAGGATGTTGAATCCATTTATGCATTCAAAAATGCAATCTAAATAACATAAAATTGTGATTTTCCCTAGATTTAGATCACTGGATCTTGATGAAAAACTGTCAAAACGTAGAACGTTTAGACTATGCCACCATGGGGGAAATTTGGGAAGGATTCAAGTGGTCAGCTCAGAGGTCACAATACTGCACCCATATGCAGATGGTGCCACCAGTGAAGAAGAAGCATGTCGCATCAAAGTCAACAATCCAAGAGACCCCAAGACAGATAAAGTGAGAGTCTCCAACATTAGTGGGAGGACTAAAGGAAAAGGAGCACATCTTAAAGGGAGGAATTGATGATTCCAACGCTTCCAAGGGAATGTGACAATACAAGGAGATGGGAGAGAAACTAGTTTGCGAGAAAGAACATGTCCAGATTAGTCGAGCCAAATGGACTTTGAAGGTGTTTGACCCATGTATAGGATATTGTTGCAGTTGCTTCACAACAAGACTGTAACTCATGGTAAACATATAACTGGTTGTATCAATCCTATCCATCCCCACCATAATCCTCTACCTCAAGCTGGTCCCCAATACATCATCAACCATTAACCATCACTTCCACTACTCTCTTCTCATTTAGTGGTGCACCATCCATATCCATACCGCACTTTGTATCTTCCATTAGACTCTTCGGTGCACTACCAAGTTTGGAACCCATTCGCACTGTAAGATTCTTTAGTACCACTCATAGTGTGAAGTTGATGACTAGATAAAGCACCTATATTAGATAAGACTATAACCTATCCTTATGACTTTGACTCTTACAATCATTCGTATACAAGTCTCTCTTTAAACAAATAGTTCCACAACGTCATACTAATGATAAGACAAAAAGACAAACTCTCTCTAACTTTAAATAAACAAAAAATAAAATGCGACCAAAAATCCATTCATCAAAAAATTTGTAAGAGTATCAAATCTGTAGGAGTATGGTCCTTAATTTCATGAATAAGCAAAAAATCTTCCTCCAAAATGAGTTCTTCCTTTGATAACTGATCAACTTTGTGGTTGAATTCTTGGTAGACATGAGCAAAGGACACCTCTTCAAAAATTAATTTCTTTTCCATAATCCTATTGAAAATAGGCCCCAACTCCAAGTTAGAAATGTTACTTTTACCATTTTCCGAGTCCATCAAAACTTTGGAGTCACCAAAGACCTGTAGCCTCTTAACTTGTCTGTCCACTTCAACCTTAAGTAGGATCTAGAGGGCATAGAGTTCTGCTCTATTATTTGTGCCCAAACCTACCCCATACTTTAGTAAAATATAATTTGCATTATCTAGATAAATAATGGCCCCAACTCCACAAGTTCCCAGAGTACCCTTGCATGCTCCATCAAAAAGTCCCCAAGGCTTAGTGCAATCTATAATCGGTTCTCGAAGGCTTCTTGGAACAATATTCTTTGGTTGTTTCCTTTCTTCCCCATAAGAGACTCTAATGTGATGTGCAAGTCTTCCTAACTATGCCTCCTTAGCTTCAAAAATCATTTTGTTTATACTTAACCATAAGCCCCATAATAGATACCCAAGTAGTGCTCTATGTGAGGAAACAAATGTTATAACGATTTTTGCCACACTCTATGCATCATGCTTTGGTGGCCTTCCCTTTCCCTATGTAGACTCAATTTCCCCATTTTTCTCAATCCAAAGTAAACAAATTCAAATTTTTGTGCTTATAAACGAGCTACAATTAGACAACATACGTATACGCAGGTTGCTCCACAACAACCCGCGTACATCAGGTTTTGTGCTCAAAATTAAAAATATTTCGGGTTTTGTGCTCAAAATTAAAAATATTTTGGGTTTTCCATCCCAAGTCACAAGATCCATAACTCTTGGCCTTTCATACGTTAGAAACACTCTAATTCGACCCTTCAATTCCCTTTGGAGGCTATAAATTGAGCCATATACAAGCCTTGAAGAAAGGAGAGAAAAAAGTTGAGAGCAAATACACTCTGGAGAAAATTCGCTTCATCTTGAGTCTGCATTCCTTTGTCCTTTAAGTCTGAACTTTCCTTATGTTCAACCCCTAATATTTCCTTATTTTATGAAGGAGGAACCCAATTACTCCTAAAAAATTTGAGCTTAACTTGTGGAGGATTGAAGTGGTCAAGGCTCAAGTGGAGAGACTTAGTTTCTCGGTTCCGATGAGTACCGATATAGAAGGTTGTCACCTATGTAATTCTACTGATTATATTAATAGATATACTTTTTTCTCGTCCAATTATATGTTGCAAATGTTTGTATTATTTTCCATGGGTAAATTTTCTATACATGTTGATGGACTATGCTAGTTTATATGCTAACATTTCATATATTTTTCATATGCTTTTGTATCTTGGATTTTGAGGACAAGTTGTAGGTATCAAGTATTGGATTGCGAGCTCAATGGTGGTCTCCTATGAACATTTTAAAGAGGTAGGATTCTAGCCTTTCTTTTGTTGGAATTTCCATTTGTCTAGCATACTTGAGATTAGACTTGATTTTTGGGTGTCGTTCTGTCTATTGTGGTCCTACCTGAAACCATAGAGAGTTATTCCTCGTAATAGAATTGACAACTCTGCTGGGGATTCTCTCCATTTTGGAGTTATTTGGTGATTTTTCTCTCTTATTGCTCTTTGTTTTCCTAAGTTTTTGTGTCACATGTAGCTTAACAGTATATGCCTTGTTGTGTGTCTAAGTTTCTTGGCTTAATTATTACCCAGTTAGTTTTTTTCTTGGCATACACAGGTTTTCCCTTAATATTCACATACATATGTGTGTTGGCTATGTTTAGGGCACGTACATATGCTTCTATTCCCTAAACAGTTGCATGCATTTTTTTTTAATCCTTTTTTGCTTAGTATGGTGTTTGCTCGGTGAGTTCTGAGTGTGGCTAAGTATTCTTGGGTCTTTTTTCCATCTGTTGAGTGCTTGTAGAGTGATAGGAAGCTGTTCTATTGTTAAATTTTTGGAGAACTTGTTCCTTGTTATTTTTCTCATTTTTAGTCCTTGCATTTTTGTCCGAGTAGTAGCTTCTTGGTGTCATGCTTGGCTTGTCTTCCTGTGCTTGCAATAGGGTCTATCGATGAGGTTGTTTATTTAGTCTTTGCATTTTAATTTTCCTATATTGAAAATACAAAAAAAATGCATTTCATTTGGAGCATTTGAACTTTTTTCTAGACTCCAGTAGTCTTGGCATTTTAGGAAATATTGCATTTTCATTGAAATTTAAAGAGATTACATCTTGTGCATGGAGTTTAGAATCATACGATTTCTTTTGAAAAACAAGACTAGCACTTAGCAGTGTTTTTACATGTGCTTCTTTCATATGTTGAGTAATAAAACCATTAGTTTCATGACCGTACCTCTTGAGTAAGTAGAAGCCACTAAAATTAACGCTCAATAATTAAAATTGAATAGAAACAATTTTATGTTTTAGGGTACACAAACAAGTTTAGGATTTAGGGCCTTGGAATAGGATTTTGTGAGTAAATTTCTCCAAGGCTACATAATTCAACATATGTGTCTATCTAGGGAGTGATGAAACCCATTGTATAATCAATGTCCTTGGGAGACTCCACTATAACTGGAGATAAGCACGAGGTCACACGAAGTTGGTTGCAGAGATAAACCTTCAATACATTCCTAGCGTTAGATATATTTATGGGGTCCTATTTGTATTTGGGGGTTCTTCGAGTACCTTGGTGCTTCTTGAGCTTCGATCTTAGATACCCTTCCCATACGGTGGACCTGAACTATGAATTATTGCCTGAGAATTGGTTGTACCATGGTGACCTTAGTTTCCGGACCTCGGTATCCACATAGGTTACTTGCAGGGGTTATTCTATAGGTACCCTAAATTAGATATGGATCGAACAACACACAAACTTTATGGAGGATTTTCTCTTCAGAGGGGTATGAATGATTACATTGTGAATCCCATGATGATCCTTATAATTGATTATGTTACCTCCTCTCTATTGTTGGGAGTCTCAATCCCCTCTTGGGAGAGGCATACCTTCTTTAGTTTAGGAGGCCCCTTTTAAGCCATCCTCCCTTGTTTGCATGCATTTTCCTTCTAGTTTTATTTAGGAGTGTGCTCTTTCTATATTAGTTGATCATAGGATTTTTCTTTATGTCACGAGTTTTGAGTCATTGTGGAACGATACCATGCTCCCCTCTAGTCTCGTTGATTCTTGAATAAATTACCACAGTTTGGTCTAATATCGAATCCGCCTCCTAAAAGGTGTAGAATTAATAAATGTGGCACATACATCTCCACCAATTAGGCTAATGATCATCCCATTCTGAGTACTGATTTGAATCCAAACTCCACTATGGTTAGTGGAGTCCTTGTGACTCCCTCATCATTGGTTACCTAGATTCCTACAACTCTCTGAAGTAACGATACCCTTCCCATGAGCTCAACTCAGTCCATGAGGATGAATCCTTTTATATTTTCGAGTGGTATAACTTCGTCATCATTGATATCTGCTCTCCCTAGAAACTTTTTCACATGGATTCCTTGTTATAGTACTCATTCGATGCCTCTGGCCTCTAATCCTTTTTCTTTTGGTATGCCAAATATGACTTCGCACATGTCATCCTCCTTTCCAACACCTAATGTCGATGGTAGTTTTGGGTTGAGGGGCACGTCGCCTCTTGATAATATTTTCTCATTTGGTGGGGGCATATCCCTTAGTCATTTCCTATGACGGGGGATTGGAATCCTCCTTCATTTGGACCCAATCCTAGTTATAATTTTCAAGGATGTAATGGACAAATGAGTGGTGTTTCTACTTCATATATCTTGTCTGTCTATCTGTCGTCCATAATTCCTTTACCTGCGAATGATTTTCTCATGGAAAATACTCCTTTAACCTCTAGTATTACATCAGGGTGGAATAAATTTTCTATGGGAAACACCCCACATGGAGTTCCTTCGTTAGGGGGCACTATATATCCTCACATGGGTAATTTGTATCATATCATTTTTTCCTTGCAAGAGTTTCCATATGGGATGATACCTTCCTAGCCTTTCATGGAACCAACCTCTGCAAGTCATGTTGGAGATCAACAACCAATCGCTGCAAGGCATGCTGGGAGTAAGAATCTAGTCACTTCTAGTCATATTGGAAAGCTATCACCAACCTCTGCAAGTCATGTTGGAGATCATCTACTGACCTCTGCAAGTCATGCTGGGAGCATGTCACTAGCCAATGCAAGTCATGCAGGGGGAATTGATATGATTGAGAAGCCTAGACGTATAGGACATGATCCCAAGTTATTTTGTATACTTTTCAAAGGAGATCACCAAAATCGTTGTGACCTACTAGTGTCATGGTATGAGAAGTGTAGTCCTTGTCTAATGGCCCTTCTAGTTCTGAGTCCTCTTTGGTTTCCCAACAATCTAATCAATATTTGGTTGATGAAGCATTCATGTCACTGAAATATTTGGTCGACACCACTCTTGTTTTGGAGGGTGATGCATCTCTTGACCATGTTGTCTCACATACTATTCAACCAATGTTTTAGGAAGTGGTTGCGTCGATGCAATCTTTGGTCGATCCCACTCTTCTCTTGGAGAGTGAAAAGTCTAAGGAAGTGACATCATAGATGCAATTTTAGACCAACACAACTCTTCTTTTGGGGAGTGAGGCATCTTTCGACCATGTCCTTGGCATTTCTAGTTTAGTACCTTCTGAAGAAGGGGGAATTCCACTCTCTCTGAGTACGCTCCCTCCGAGTACTAGGATGGTTTCCTTTGATTGGAATGATCTTGTAGAGCCTCACCTTCCTTTTTTTTCACCCTTCCAAATAATGGTTGGAGTTAATAAAATAAACATTCATCAATTTATTGTAGATGAAGGATCCTTTGCAAGTATTTTATCCTCCTCGGCTTGGCAAGTGTTGGGTTCTCCCAAGCTTGTGTCAACTACTAGTGAGCTACTAGATTTTGACACAAGAGCTAGTGAATGTCTTGAGATTCTTCTTCAATTTCCTATTATGTTAGGTGGAAAGACTTTTCTAGTCAATCTGTTAGTGGTGTCAGGCCCTTTAGACTTTAATATGATTCTTGGGTGTGATTATACTTATTCTATGAAGGTTGTGTTGTCCACGCTCTTTCATGTGATTCACTTCAATCATGATGGAAGCATTCTCACTATTGATCAACTTTAATTTGATAATCACCATCTTGTTTCGAATTTACTTCAGGTTTCCCCTTTGTGGGTCTGGAGTGTTCAAGTAGATTCTTCCCCGCTGTGGGAGACTTATGTGGTGTCTTATGCTCGATGTTTAATTGCTCCTGGGAAGGATCCTTTATGGTTACATTCCCCTTTTCAAGACAAGGTCTCAAAAATTGATCAGGTGTTTTATCTGATGGGGGCATGGAATCTCTTGCTTCCCCCTACTGGCCTGAGTAATCTGGCATTTTCTCTTCAGTCTAATATTGTTGTTTGTGAGACCTCAAGCCTTGGTATTTATGATTTTTTGAGCCCCGGTTTCATAGATGTTGAGCTTCCTTCAGATGGGGCTATCCTTGAAGCTATGATTTTGGATTTTCAACCTCTTCCTGAATTGGAAACTTTACAAGTTGGTTACCAAAGAAGCCCTTGGCCTAAGCCTAGAAATGGGATCTACCCAGAGAACTACTATGCATAAGGTGCAAGGATGTGCGGTCCTATGTACATATTGTACTTTTAATTTTTCTTGTTTTCAAGTTCTGTATTGCTTAACACATGTTTTATCATAGGTTTTTATATTGGACTTATTAAATTTTGGGTAAGTGTTTTTGGTATTATATACAAGACTTTGGAGACATTTTATTTGGTATGTATCTTTATGTTGATTCAGTATGAAAGGTTATGATATCGAAACTGGAATATAGGTTAGATTCCCCCCTTCATGCATTTTTTCATTATCCATTTCTTGACTCTTTCAGCCTTAGAATAAACCCCACTAAGTTTCAACACTGAACCTTCTATGTTGTTTAGAAGTGTTGTAATTCACATGGAAGATCCTACCTTCCATGGGTGTCCTAGCTTAGACCCCTTTGCATTTTGGCACCCATGTTGTAAGCTTTCTATTAGGCTTGGGAGTCTTGTTTAGCCCTGCCATGACATTGCGTTTGAACTTCATTCTTCTTACTCAATCTACATTCTGGCCCTTACCTACAGGATTCCCCCATTATATGATGCTCACAACAACATCCATGAGTTTTAGTTAATCTCTTTTCAGACTCCTTAAAATTGAAAAGATTGTTGAATGAACTTGTTGTCTTTCACACTCCTAAAATGGATTTGAAAAGACATCTATTCAGTGCAATTTTACCCCTTTTTTGGACCAAATGGACTAATTACAAAAAATGTATACTCTAGTAAACATTGGCTAAAAGATTTCTCCTTAGTATTGTTTTACACTTTTTCTGGCTTGGAAAACTAATGATGAAAAAGGACACCATTGAAAGCTCACTTATGGGGTTTTCAAAATGAGGTTCAGTTGTAAATCCATCACATATTGAATTCTTTTGATTTTAAACCTAATGTCATCTTCAACATGCCATTGTTGAACCACTTGCTTTTTCATTCCTATAAGTTCTCAGCCTTACAATTTGTTCCCTTGTGACTCAACACCTTAACCCTAGAGGAAACTTTCCCCAACTGTCCTTATCCTGCACATGCTTTCCTTGAATTGAGAAAAGGTATGTTCCTTGTGCTTTGGAACTATTTTTCTTACCCGTGACACTCATTTCCTCCATTGTACTATAGCACTCTTTATTCCTTTTTAGGCTTTAATAATATGAAAAAGACAAAAAAAATTGAACAAAAATGGAGGGAAAAGAGTATTGTCTCCTATCGACAACATTTGTGTAGCCTTTAAACATAGAACAAATGTTTGAGTCCATTCATCAAAGGTTTGGGTTTATTATGGCCTTAGGAATTTGAACTCGTTACTCATAGTTTTACTCCTCCGAATGGTTATTCTTCCACTCACTATGGAGATTTTTTTGATGCCTCTTGTGTCACAAATTGTTTTCAATGTTCAGTCTTGAGTTTATGCTACTTGAGTTATCCATCTATCTCATGATTTGGTTCAAAGGAAGTATAAACCTATGTCGGCCATTCCTCAGAATTATTGACTTTGAATGTCGACCATCCTCTTACAAGTGAATCTTAGAATCACATGAAGTTGTTGTCGTACCTTGCACCTTGGCCCTACTTTCATTTGTGGTAGGTGACCTTGAACCTAGTATATGACATATCTTCATTGGTCGATGACTAGGTGGTTTCCCTTGTGTTCGATGACAAGAAATCTATTCACACATTGGTATTTGTGCAGTGTTAAGAACCTGAATCTTGAATACAAAAGCACCACAATAGATATACAAGAACAATATGCAAAATC
>CBVK0100175936.1:0-15239 GCA_900067695.1 Picea abies
GGATGTTTCCCCGTAGGGGTTTTACCACATGAAAACATCGGTGTGTTGATATTTGATCTGGTTATGTGAGTGGTTACTGAAGGTTTTCGTCCTCTGTTGGAATACCTGTGTTGTCGAACAAAACCTTCCCATCTAGCTGCTAAAGTTACTTTTGCAGGGGATTTTGATTCAGATTTTGATTTACTTTTAAGGGAAAGAAGATCCACAAGTTTAGTTGGAATGCAAGATGATGCTATTGAAATTGAATCAAATATGATGGAATTAGGGAAATTGAAAACGAAAGTTGAGACAAGGATAAGAGAATCTAGAAGGTTTAAAGAACAAGCAGGACCCTCCAGTTCCAGAAAAAACACACAAGAAGAAAAGATGGATGAAATGGATAAGATCATTAAAGATTTATCAAACAAAATTTCCAGGAGGGAAATTGAGAAAGCCAAACCTGATCCATATGTTAGAAATCAAAACCAATTCAAGAGAAACCTTTATACAAACCCTCGGATTCAATAGAGGAAAATCAAGAATGAGGAACAAAAGATTCAGGCTCCTTTTAAAACATAAAATCTTATATGGGGAGGTGATGTTCAAGATTATTATGAATTAGATGAGGATATAAAAAATCCCAGCGATGATGATGTTGAACCTCATTTAACTACACAATACTATGAAACATATTTAAATCTTGGATCATTATTTGATGAACAAAATATCAATAACTTGGGAGACTCTACAACTCAATATAAAGATCTTGCTAATTCAATAATGGTTGAGCTTCATAATAAATATGATTTGAGGCCAAGAGAAAATACTTCCACTACCAATCCACCAAAAACACTCTTGTCACGGAATAAAGAAAATGAAGTTGTGGTTTCAAAATCACCTACAGAAGTACAAGTTGCTCAAATAAAGCAAGTTTAAACTAAAGAAACACAAACTTAAAAGCTGGAGAACAAAGAAGCTGAAGTTTAGACCAAATAATTAGAAAAACCAGTTGGTATATTCAATCTTGAGAATGAATTGAATAAGATTAAAATTCCAATTCCTCTGGTTGAAATTGTCAGAAATCTGGTTTACAAGAAGCAAATTTCAAAGGTAATTCATTTTTCAGATGCAGAATGCTAAGATGATGTTATTATCTTGCAATATGAGAAACCAACGATTATGTTTGGAGCACATATTGAAAATTATAAAGACTCAGTGGATCCATTTTATATCACTCTTACTGTACATGACCATTTGTTACACAATTTCATGTTAGATTCAAGTGCTTCACATAATTTGATGCCAAAAATAATAATGGAAAAATTGGGCTTACAAATTACCAAACCTTATCAATATTTATAATCTTTTGACTCCAGAAAGGTTAAGTGTTTGGGTATGATTAAAGATTTAGTTGTAAATCTATCTCAAATTGCAGTAAAAATTATTCTTATGGATGTGGTAGTAGTTGATGTTCCTGCAAAATATGGCATGCTTTTATCAATATCTCGGGGTGAAAAGTTAGGAGGATTAGTTTAGTTGGACACGACGTATGCTAATATTCTGATTTTTGGTGGACATTTTACCATATTGTACGCATAAACTAGACTGGCCTATATAGCAAGTGATCCTCAAAACCCAAATAGTTATCCAGTCTATGTTGCTGATCACGATTTAGGAAATTGTATTTTAGCCATAGATGATGATTTTCAAGAATGTACATAAAATGAAAATACAAAAATAGAACTTCCAAAGAAAAATGTAAATATTAGAGATGGGATGTGGAATATGTTCTTTGATGGTGCTTCATCTTGGGAAGGAGAAAGAGCTGGAGTACTTTTTGTGGCACCAAGTGATGAGTATTACATTCATTTTTCTTATAAATTTCAATGGGACATTGATTACACAAATAAGGTATGTGAATACAGAGCTTTAATTTTAGGATTAGAAGCTGCTAGAAAATTAAAAATTCAACATTTGGTAGTTTATGGGGATGTTGAACTTATTATAAAACAAATCAAACAATAATATCAAGCTAAGCATCCAAGAATGAGGTTTTATAGAAATTGTGCATGGGATCTGATAGAATTTTTTTTCTTATCATTCAATATTCATGTTATTCCCATATTGCATAATCAACAAGCAAAATCTTTAGCTAAAGCCACAAAAAAATTCATACCACCTGCTATTCTGAAATTCAAGTATTACATTGAATTGAGACATAAACCTTCAATTCCAAATAATGTTCACTATTGGAAAATTTTTGAAGATGATGAACAAATAAAACAATTTCTGGAAATGATAGATGAATTCTCTGAGACACACATAGATCACAAGAATCAAAATGATCCAGTTTGGATTATGCAACAAAGGGAAAATCCAGAGAAGTTCAAAGATAGAATCGCAAATCACATAATGCTCTTGCTCAAGAATAATCAAATTCCCAAGGGTCTTATTCTGTTAGAAAGATTTTTCGACCAAAATGATATACCTTTAAAATCTACCTTACAATCTTAGCCTGAAGAGGTTGAAGATTGTAATGTGGGATCTAATGAAAATCCAAAAATGGTCAAGTTTTCTAAATATCTTCCAACTAATATAAAGAGTAAATATGTTGAATTACTAAAAGAATATAAAGATGTTTTTGCATGGCCTTATGAAGACTTAAAAAATTATGATACTTTTGTTATCGAGCATAAGATTCCATTAAATCCAAGTATTAATCCTTTCAAGAAAATGCTTAGACAAATAAATCCAATGCTCTTGCCGATAATAGAAAGGGAGTTCAAAAATCTTCTTAATGCAAAAATAATCATACCTCTTAGATACTTTGAATGGATAACCAATTTGGTCCCTGTCATAAAGAAGAATGGAGAGATAAGATTGTGTGTTGATTTTAGAAATCTGAACCGATCTTCTTTAAAAGACAATCACCCCCTCCCTAAAATGGATCATGTTCTAGAAAAGGTGGTTGGGAAAAATAATATTTCTATGATTGATGGATTTTCGGGGTATAATCAAATAGTTGTCCATGAAAATGATGGAGAAAAAACTGTGTTTACTACTCCATGGGGAACCTTTATGTATGACAAAATGCCTTTTGGATTGATGAATGTAGGTGAAAATTTTCAAAGAGCAATGGATTTGTTGGCGAAAAAGATAAATTCGTTGTTATTTATCTAGATGATCTAACAATCTTTTCTAACTCTAATATAGAACACTTGATACATCTCAGACAAACATTCTACAAGTGTCGAAAATTTGGTTTGTCTTTAAACCCTAAGAAATATCATTCTTTCATGCAAGAAGGTACTCTCTTCGTACATATCGTATCAAAATATAGAATCAAAGTAGATCCAAAAAGAGTTGAAGCTATTGATCAAATCAATATTCCTAAAAATAAAAAAAAATAAAAAGAGATTTAATCATTTTTAAGAAGAATTAATTTCTTGAGAAGATTTATTCCCAATTTTTTTTGGAATTATCAAATTGATAAAAGATATGTTGAAGAAGAATAATGAGGTGAAATGGATCACATAAGCTAAGGCATCCTTCCAACGAGTCAAGAAATCTATAGGAGAATCACCCGTATTGGTAAGTCCTGATTATACAAAGGAGTTTTTAATCTTCTCCTTTTCATTTGAATATACTATTGCAACAATGCTCCTTTAGAAAAATGAAGAAGGATTCGAAAAACCTATTGCCTTTTTTAGTAAAAGATTCAGAGATGTAGAGTTAAAATATGACATTCTAGAGAAGTAGGCTTATGCTATGGTAAAGGCACTCAAATCTTTCCGGACATATGTTTAACATTCAAGAATAATCGCATATGTATCGACTAGCACAATAAAATATATCTCAATTCAACCAGACAATGATGGAAGAAGGGGAAAATGGTTGGAAAAATTCAAGAATACAATTTAGAAGTCAAACCAACCAAAATGGTAAAAGGACAAGGTCTGGAAAAATTACTTGTTGAATCAAATTTCATATCTTTGGGAATAAATCATTTCGAGTCTCAAAATTCTCTTCCATACATAGAATAAATTGATGATCAAGTGCTAACAATTCAGATTGATGATAAATTTTCTTCCTCATGTTGGTACAACAATATCGTTTCATATATTCTTACTCTTCAATGCCCTACTGACATGAATCCTTCCAAGGAAATAACCTTAAAATTACAGGCAATTAAATATTTCATTATCAATACTAAGTTATATTAGAAGGATCCTTTAGGTTTCTTATTATGATGTCTTACAAAATCTAAAACATAAGGTGTCATTGATGAGTTTCATAAAGGAGTATGTGGAGGACATCATGCATGGAGAGAAACAACTTATAAAATTTTAAGGGTAGGTTGTTATTGGCCAAAATTAATCACTGATGTAAATGCAAGGGTCATAGCTTGAAATTCATGCCAACTGTTTGTTGGAAAGCAAAATATTCCTACCTTACCTTTAGTTCCTTTCAAAGATGAAGCTCCTTTCCAACAATGGGGGTTAGATTTTATCGAAGATATTCATTTGCAATCAAGTGCCCAACATAGATGGATTTTAACTGCTACTGGTTATTTTACCAAATTGGTTTAATTTGTTCCAACTCAGAATGCTACAGATTCAATAGTGATGAATTTTCTGGAAGAAAACATCCTTTCAAGATTTGGTTGTCTGAGGAAAATAGTCACAGATAATGAACAAGCTTTCAAATATATTGCTATGATAAAAACATTTCAAAAATATAATATCATTTTGGGTCATTCTACAGCTTATTATCCTTAGGGAAATGGGCTAGCATAATTGTCTAATAAAAGTTTAATGACGATAATTAAGAAAATTTTGACAGAAAATAAGAAAGCTAATAGAATCGACACCAATAAATATATAGTTATGTCTCCTTTCCAATTAGTTTATGGCACATATGCCATTCTTCCTATTAATCTTGCTCTTCCTGTGATGAAACTATGGCAGGATGCAAATGAAGAACCAAATGACCCGACAAGAAGAATAAATCAAATAATTAAAGTCCAGCAGAATAGAAGAGAAGTGGATGATAAGCTTCAGAAATACCAAGAAAATATGAAGGCCATCTTGGATAAGAAAGCTAAAGACATGGAGTTTATTCCTGGAGATTTAGTCGTAAAGTGAGAAGATAGAAAAGAAGATGCTGAGAAACATGGAAAATTTGACCATCTCTGGTTTGGACCTTTCAAAATTGCAGCAGCTAAAGGGAAAACTTCATTCTCTCTTGAAAATTTAAATGGAGAAACTATTGAGGACCCTATCAATGGGCAATTTAAAAAAAAAAAATCATGCAATAATTTACTTTTCAGTTTCCATTGTATATACCAGATTGGATTGGATTTACATCAACAATTTTTTTTTTTTTTTTCATTTAATTTTTTTTTTTTTTTTCATTTTCTTTTTGAGAGGATTATTTAAGTATTTTTCAATGATAAATTTGTGTAAATGTTCTCAAGAAAATAATGTTTTCAATTTTATTTCAAGGAAAACGAAAATAAAATATAATCTTTCTACAAAAAGATAAATCACCTTTTACTTTGCAAAAAATAAAATTTATTCAGTAGTTAATAAAACCATACTTCTTCCGACAAAAATAGCTGGAATTTTTAGAAAATAAGACCGTCAAAACATAATAACATTCTTTGAAAACTAAATGTTCAGAACTTATATGTTCAAAGTCTATTTTGATTTTGCAGTTTCAAAAAACAAAAACAAGGAGTATATGGAAGATTACTAATGACTACTGATATGAAATACATTTTCATTATGTATTGCTTCTTTACTTCCACAAATTCCTCTAACTTTTGAAACTCCACCTTTTCTTGTAGAGCCAATGATCGTGGTTCTTCAACAACATTTTGACGATCTGCTAGAAGTAAAGCTTCTTTGAAAACAAGAGATGATGTTGCTAATACTCGAAACTTATTTGATTTCGTAGGAATGTTCATTCGAAGTCGTCGTCTACGAAACATTCTTAACCATCGAAGATAAGAATTTAAACGATCTGTGTTTTGACCCACCACTCTCATCATAGTCATCATTTCTTCTCGATGTCACAGTTCCCAAGATTGAATCTGTTGATGAAGTTGAAATTTCAAAGTTTGGAGCTCTTCAGTATTTTCTGACTGCTCCTGAACCTTTTCCTAGAGAGTAAATATTGCACAATTGACACAATCACAATCATCACGATCAACACTCATTTTTTCCTTATTCAGACTCTCTGGAATCAGGTAATAAATGAATATAATCCCTTATCCAAAAATTCAAAAGAAAACAAGTAAGAGTTCATCTTCTCTCTTATTGCTTAAGTAAAAATGAAAATCCGATTAAAATAGATATGAAGGATATTTTCCCACAAATTAAAGATAGCGTCATCATCTGAAGAAAAGATTGGATAAGTGGGGAAAATACAATCTGAAACATCATGTTGATTGGGTATAAGATCATCTCTGGTACGAAAATAAATTAATAAATATAAAAAGTCAAAACGGTTAGAAATTGATTGTGGGATAGAGAAAATCATAAGTCTCATCTGACACAGAAACTTGTGTGAAATTATGATTGTTCAAATTAAGATGTTTTGAATGTTTGGTATAATTGTTTCTCTCTCTCTCTCTCTCCCAATTTCTTTCTATAAACACATTATTTTTCTTTCTCATCATATTAATCCTTGTAGAAATGATAAAACTTAGCCTAATGCTAAAAACTTAGAAGCACATTTTCAAAACAGGTCGGGTGAATTTTTTTTATGCTTCTTTAATTTTGATTGAAAAAGTATGTCTAGAATAATCCTAGTAAATTTATCTCTAATATCAGATTTCAACTGACTAATTTGCTCAAGGTTTATCCCTGAAATGAATAATTTTTCCCAAAATTAACCTATAGATGAAGGTATACTTAGAATTGGAAGAAAAACTAATCTTAGAGTATTCTTAAAATTGCAGACATACCTTATTTTTCATCAATATATTAAACATATGTCATCCCTTGTATCTTTCATACAAATTGATCTCCTGCACTTCAAAGTAATAAAATCAAAGACAGATGGTGAAAGGAAATTCAAAAAATTGATTGCCCCCATCTTGTCCCAATAGAGATGATGAAAGGAAATTCATATAATTGATTTCCCTCATCTGGGTTAAATGAAATCTTGTTTTTGAAGTGGTGAAAGTAAATTCAATTAAGGGATATGTAGATAACTTCACCGGGATACTGAATGGGCTCACTGGCAGTGAAGCAATCTATGATATTTGTAAGGGTGTCTTACACATGTATATAATATACTATGTTATCTAGTTCTTTTTCAATAATATTTATATCCTAAACCAACCGAGATTCCTTAAATAAACATATTTTACATCCGTATAACCTTGAAGAGCGAATAGAGTCGGTTAAAATCTGATATTTTTGTTAAAATTACTTTGATTATCTTAAACAATTTTGGAATCAATGTTAAGGAAGGAAAACACTTATTAGCCTAGCTTGAAATCAATCACCAAGTGTGCTTTAATATTTTTATATATGGTTATGCTCATTTTTCTATATATGATTAAAGTTTCAAATAAAACAAGAAAACACTTTTTTTTTCAATAAAAGAAGCAATAATGACTCCATTTGCCCAATAAAGGCACCTCGTCTACTGTTCTTTCGTGCCTCACAGGGAGCCACAATCCCCATAAGGTTTTACTTCGGTTGGGATTTTGCTATAAATTTTATTGAATCTTTGGATAACTTCTGAAACATTTTCAGATGTTTTCTTCCTCAAAGCTGTGAATTCAGTTAAGTAATATAAATGGTCCTTTTTCTCACCCCATTTTCTTAAGAAAGAAGTCTCTAAATCATCATATGATGGCATAGAATTTGCAGGGAGTCACCTAAACCAAGTTCTAACTTGTCCTTCAAAATTATGTACTAACAGTCTCATGTAAACATCTTCATGTTCAATACCGAGAATATTGGCAAATTGATCGAAAAATGCTATATGATCTGTGGTTGTTAAATCCCCCTCTCCCATAAATTTAGGTAGACTCTTCATATAATTCTCAGGTAAATTATGCAGAACAATAGGAAGGGCTAAGGGACCATATCTAGTAACAACTTTGGAAAAATTCCTCGGAGGAGGTGGTGGTGGATTTATATTTTCACCAGCCCCACCACCAACCATTGAGAGTTTAGGGGAAAAGATACTAGGGCTATACTACAAATTATCAAAGATTTAAAAAGACAAATGTACTATATATTTAATTTCTTCAAGAAGGTGAGATAGGAGTTCTTCTAGATAATCAAAAGGTGATGGATCTCGTGAGAGGGATGTAAAATCAAAATCAACTGGAAAATGGGAAGTTGAGCTTGGCCTTTCAGATCGACTAGATGGATAAATGGGGGAAGTAATAAGAGATGAGCCTAAGTATAAAGGGTGATCTTCAGGATTAGAAAAAAAAAAATTACTTTAGGAAGACTAAGAATCAGTGGTGTATAGATAGTATTAAGAATTGAAGAATATTATTTATTCTCACCGGTAAAAGTGTTTATCAAAGAGATAGAAATATTCTGGAATTTTTCTCCCTTTAGATCATACAGTTTTACATCGGGAATTACCTCTTCCATATTTTCTAACTTAACTTCAGGATTACTAGTTGAGGATTCTGCAAAATCAGGTTTTTGATGTTTTTATTTAGAACTGAGTAAAATTACTTCTTCTACTGGAATATTAACATTAACTTGAGTAATATTAGGTTGATAGATCTCACCTACTGATGCAAACATTTTCTTTATATATCCTTTAGTTTTCAACAGTTTTTTGGGATCTGAAACTGGCTTAGTCTTCTTATCGTCTGGGTTTTTTCTGGTATTTTTTCGTTCAAATGCTAGTTTTTCAAAAATGGAGTCGCGAGGTGAAAAATGAAAATGAGCCTTACCTTGTTTTCAATTCTTGTTCACTATAAAAAATCGAAACTTAAACTTTGTCGTATTTCTAGGGAATGTTTTTTGTTTCTTTAGTCCCTGACAACGATGCCAAAAATATGTGGTTCCTGAGATTTATTCTTGGCTCATAGAATAATGTCAGGAATCCAAAATGTTAAGAGTTTTTTTTTTAATGATTTTCTACCTTCATTTTTAATATAACTTCAAATGAATTTTAATGATTGGAAAACACAGAGGCAATATCTCTTTCTTCGAGTCTTTTATAAATATTGATCATATGAAAAGTATAATTGATTAACAAATATTTTCTAAATAAAGTAAGGTATCCAATACTGATAAATCTTACCTTATCCACAATAGAAGAATTATGAAGGATGATTCCTTGATAGATGAATCAAAATAAGGAAATTTACACAGATGCATGTCTTGTTTTACTCACAGTAATAACAGAGGAAAAAATGCAATTGAACTAACTTCCAATTTATAAACCATAGTAGGTGTGTTACTAAATTGTATTCTTTCAATCTTCAAGGGCCATGGAGTGAAGAAAATAAGATTATGAAATGGTAATACACAAAAAACACATAACTTAAGGAAATGAGACGTAGAATATATGTCTTCTCTTTCTAATTGGTATTCAATAGGTTCTCTTTTACATTCGGCTAGAAGAATCCTAGAATAGATCTTTGATTTTTCCATTTATACAAAAATGTCTTAACCAAAAGTAGTTAGAGATTCCACATTATTTGTTCTCAAAATAGAATACAATCAAAACTCAAATATACAATGAAGATATTTTTCGATCTACTGAGATTTCTTTTGCTCGTTGGCACTTCACTTGCCTTCTATTTTATTGTGGATGTACTTGTTTATATTTTATCCTTGAATTGTGCATGTAGTTCCATTAATGCAACAACGAACTTGGAAGGTTCGACATTTTCATTTAACTCAAATGAAAAATCCTTTTTGTGCACCAATGGTAATTTTTCTTGAATTTTAACAACTACCTATTGTGTGATTTGATATTGTAAGTTCGGTTTCACCAGCATATCATTTACCATTCATAAATTAACATGATTTACCTGTTGGATATCATTTTGTACATTCTCTCTACTTTTCTTTAGACTCTCTTTGCTCTTTTCGATCTCAATTTTTCCAAGTGTATCATGAATACCACTAACATAAATCTCTATCATTTCCAGATCTAAAACTAAAATAACATTAAGACAAGCCTCTTTTGCCTCTCTGGATAGCCTCTTACTTTCTGCAAGATTATTTTCCTAGACCTTTAAATCCATTTCTCCCTTTATCTGCTCAAACTGTGAAAAAGGAGAAATCCCAGGTACATTGATTTTTTGTCTCCATACTATGAATTCTTGGAATTTAGACCTGACCATATAGGTTTCCCTCTCCTTTTCATAAATATTATTCAAAGAATTATTGATCACTTGATAATGTCTTTGAACAATATCCATATTTTTGTACAGATATTGTTGGACATTTTTCATCTTTTCATTTACTTCAGATGCTTGATTTTTGAATGCAAAAATTTCTATTTATGTGCTCTCGAATAAGATTATTCAAGTTTGCAATTGCTCTATTAATATATCTCACTGGGAAAGCATATTATTACTCAAGTGTTTATTTTTAACACTTAATTCCAATTTATCTTCTAACTGCTTAATATGTTGCTCAAAACCCTGTATGATTTGATTCATATCAAAATTGATTTTATCTCTAGCAGTCACTTCCATATGTTCCATATCATTATGCAAATTTTCAATCAAAAGATTATTTTGGTCCAACTGTTTTATGAGTTTATCCACTGACCACTGGTTGGAATTTGCAAAGGCTCCCAGTGAGTCTACAACTTCTTTTGCAAATTCAGGGTCACTCTATCCTTGTCCATCATATATCATTTTATGCTTTTTGGTAGTTACTCCCTCCTTCTGTCGATATTACCTTCTTATGATAACCTTCATTTTCTTGTTGAAAAATAACTTTTATAAAGGAATATCTTCAGGTTCAATAAGTTCCAGGTCATCTATATTGATAACCTATGAACCATGTAACTCAGAACTTGTTTCTTTAGAAGTTAATGATGGTATGAGAGAAATAAGTGTAGTAGATCCTTCTTGATTTGTGGCATTTTTCACTGGACTTTTAGTTTTTGGCAATGACAGAGGAAAACTGTGCCCCTGCTTCATAAAATCTTCAAATGATGCTAATAATTCTTGCTCATTTTTTCTTGTTATGTATATTCCTATAATTATTTCATCTTTAGAAAATGTATTTTCATTCTTTTCCAGTTCCCTAGCTTTGTCTTCAGGCAAGCTATGTTTATTGGGCTCTGTTGATTCCTTCACCTATGAAGTTGGTTTAAGTCTTTGTTCTTCCTATGAGAATTTGGGTAGAATGTTTCTCATGTGCTTCTGAAAGCTTAGGAAGCCTGACTGTTGATCTTGAGGAAAATTCTGAAATTTGATTATAACTCCATCATAAGATCTTACTCCTTTGAAAAATTCATCATAGGGTGAATCTTCATGGATGTATCTTTTCATATTGAATTGAGCTAAATGATTTTCAACCACCCTATGAGGATCATGCCTTTTGTATTCAATGTTAACCAATTTAATATCTTCTAAGGTAGAAGCCTCCACCTTAGCATGTCCAAAATAATATAATGAAAATACACCAACCTGTATGGGAAAGGTTGGCCAAGCTCTTTTCTGTGTCGCCTTCACCTCTTTAGTTATCCCTTCTGAAGCTGTTTGATATGCTACATCTCTGTAAACCAGTCTATATGGTAAGAATCTGGGAAGAACATGAGCAAATATATATCATCTGAACACTCTAATGTAAGAGAATATTTCCTCAATATATCAATCTTCAATAGCAACTAAATTTCCAATTATTTGTTCTGAAATATGGGGGGAGGTCGTCCATAAATAAATTATTGAATTGGAATCACCACATTATGACAAATTTCATAAAAAGAGTCTTTTTAATTTTCCTCCCATAACTTAGAATGATAAAAATGTATGGGCTCGGTGATAGTTAGAGTCCATCTCCAATTTATAAGAGGAAATGGGGTCCTAAAACAAATTGGATCCATAATATATGAAAACATATAGAAAGGAGCTTTTTCTCCTTTAGATTTCATAATTTTGTACTCCCCAATTTGATTGGCTAAGTTATATGACAACATTTTCCCCAATCAAAAGTATATCCCTCAACAACCTCATGGTTTATGGGAACCCATTCTATGGTAAAGTGCGTAGGATTTTTATTTCCAAACATTCTATAGAGAATCATGGCAATGTACAAGACATGAGCATCACAAGGGGCTATAGAATATATACCTTGGGTATCAGTTTTGAACTTATTTTGATTTCCCCACTAGGAGTTTACTATATCATGGACAATTCTATCATATTTAGTGCATTCCTCATCCTCAAACTTCATTGTAAATGATGCATTGTAAGTATATTTGGGGCTAGGAGTTAATTTGTACATTTCTTGAATGTCCTCGGGTCGAAAAGAGTCAACGATGGTCTTCTGGTGACTGTAGATGGTTCTCGTTGGGATATCCACATGTTCTAAGGCCCAACTTATCATATCAGTATATGGCATTAGTTTCGGCTGAGCAACAACTCTGTGTAGTTCGGACTTAGCCACATGACTTATCTTAGTTGAAAATGTCTCATCCCCTTCTTTCGCTGAATCATCGGAACAAAGGGAAATTTCCTACTCTAAAATTTCATAAACCTAATTCCAAGATTTGATGACATCTGTCAATTGAGTAGTAGTATCTAAAATTATGTTTGCATTAGGGTTTGATTCCTCAGTCAATGAATCTTGCTTCTTTACTGCTTTGTGCAACTCCATGATTTTCAAAAGTTGATATTAACCCTCCCGTGAGACGCAAAACCTGTGAGCTCAAAATGATGAATGTGAAAATTTTGAATGCTAATGGAAAAATGCTTTGAAGTTTGAAATGCCTTTATTTACAAAAATATTAATGTTTATATATCATTGCATTAATCTATTGACATAGTAATCATTCTAAAACCTGTCAAATTTATTACCTGGCGGTCACATCACTTTTCCCAATATTTTACCCTATCCAACTAAACATATTATTAATGATCATGATTAAGATAAAGTACTTTGACAGTTCGACATTCATAAGTTTTGAATAAAAAATAATGGATGTCTCCCGGAGGCCAAATCCATTGAGCAATTAATCAAACCTTTAATTTCTTTTTCGTTTTAATTAATCACGGCTTAAGGTTGATTTTTAATTTTAAGTACTTTAGGACTTTGAAACTCTAGAGCTCCAGATATTCATGAGTTTGTATTTGTGGTGAGGTTAGTTTCCCTGAAGTCTAAATTCACAGAGTGATTACTTATCGTTAATCACGGCTACTTAAACATGTTTAGTTCATTAATATTTAATGTTTTATTATCATGATCATGTGTGCTTTGACACTCTGATGCTCCTTTGAATTTTTTCTTGATTTATCTCCCGAAGGATAATCTCCCAGAGTGATGTGGCAGTGATGATGACACTTTTTATGACGTGTCATGAAAAAGTGAGTGACATGTGTCACCTAAAATCATGCGAATGATGTGACTAAAGTGCACAAAATGAGTGCCATGTGTCAGCACAAATAAAGATTGACAGGTGGCATATGAATAATCAATAGATATATTTTAAAATAATTTCACGGGAACATGTCTCCAGGACTCCAGAGATTCGCAACTTAGGGGTTTTTAGATATTTAAACACCTTGAGTTTTAAACTCCCGAATCACGAAGTCCCGAAGTGATTTTGTAGTTTTCTTTTGTTTAAACCTTACACAATTTTAGAGCTCCAAAATCATGAGAGCCATTGATCCGGTCAACGAAAAATATTTAATGGATGGTAATGGATTCTCCCTATCAAGATATAACGATCATATCCTAAAAATAACGATACTCCTAAGTTTTTCATAATTTATTTTTAAAAGATAAAAAACAAAAAGACTTCAAAGTTTAATTTTTTATTTGAAATTTTCTAAAGTATTCTAACAGATCCTGTTGTGTTGATTTCTCCTTCTTAACCTTAGTGAATGTAACATTTGTCCTTTCATGTCCTGCTTCGATATTTGGCAATTTGTTTTTGTCCCCCACTTTATCTCTTGGAGTCTGAAAATCCTTTGCTTTTCCTTCTTCTAGTACTTTATTAGCTTCTTTGTTTTTTTCTTCACGAGACAATGCTACATCTTCCGTATTTGTGACAACTTCTTGAAACTGTCCATATTCAATTCCTTCAAAACCTACAATTACACACAAACAATTAGTTTGAAAACTTGGAGGTTCGTTTGTTTCATTTGATGCTTCTGACATCTTCTCCTTGTGTTGGAATGAATACTCCAAGTACTTCATGAGGATTTCATAAGGTCTCTTGTCTTCCTCATCATCTTCTCCAAGCATTTGTCTATGCTCTAGTTCACAAAAGTGAAATTATTTATCCTCTTCCAAATATTTCTTCATGTACTCAGTTTCACTAAGTTTCTCCTATGTCTTCAACCAAACTTTCAACATGTGTCTCAATTTCCTTGCAAAAAATTGCAGAATAGGCCACTTGACCTTCTTCCTCAATATCCAACCACATATTTGGTCGTCTTAAATTATTTCTTATAGCAACTTCATCATTCCACTGATTCGTTCCTTTAACTCATCCAATTATATGCCAAATTCCTTGGCATCTTCTTTGTGGTTCCTCCTCCTTGAACCCTTCAACTGACTATCCATAGTCATGGTCATCTATGTGAGATTTTCCATGTTCAACTATGAGTTGTAATAAGCCTCTTCTGTAGCAAGTATTTTTCACCTTGCTATCCAATACCTCACCAAGGTTACCTCTCCTTTGAACTTGGACTTTTAGTATTCTCAATTTTGTCTCCTTAGAAACTTTTGAGCATCCTCTTCTCTTCAGATGCAATATCTGTAGGCTTATGCACCTTACTCATCTTCTATTAAGAGCTTCCATTTCTTTTCCTCTTCTGTTACAACTTCTCTACCTGGAGGGTTTCCACAAATTCTCTTTCTTCTCTTGTTTCTACCTGCAAAACATATACACATTATCCATCATTAACTGCAAAACATTTTGATCATGTTTACCCGTTATATCTCATATGGATCTGTTGGATTACTAAGAGGGGGGGTGAATCAGTAATAGGGTAATTATAATCCTTTTTCTTCAAATGTTATATCAATGTAGAATTATTATCCAATAATGAGCAATAAGAAATAAACAATCACACACAT